>JAOUZG010002634.1:0-34630 GCA_026289955.1 Argiope argentata | reverse complement strand
GAGAGAGAGAGAGAGAGAGAGAGAGAGAGAGAGAGAGAGAGAGATTTTTAAGTTCGTTTTATTCCATCCTGGGAAGTGGGCATTATTTGCAAGCTGACGTACAAGGCGCGTCCGCTCACAGCGCAGTAGAAAAGCAGAAGCACAAAGAAGGGAGATATATCATTATCCCTGGTCTTAAATACCTTAAGATTCGGATTGGGAAAATATTTTTCACAGCAATTTTACTAAGCTTCTGTTGAATTAATTTTCTAGAACGAGTGGAATGGATCAGGAAATAAGAGAATATTTTAGAAAGATATTATTATGGCCTAAATTACGATAGGGCTTTGGAAATTAATTGGGGTTTAATTAATTTTAAAAATATCATTACATATATATAATGAGTGAGTGTGTGTATTATTATTAATATGCTTGTGGGAAATTTTTTTCTCTGTATATATTGTTGAAAAAGATGTATCATAAAATATTTTACTGAAACAAAATTATTTTGTAAGTTTACGATATGATTTATATCGACAGATGAATATTTTCTCTACTTATATTGTAAATATGATAAATTAATAATAAAAAAATCCTCAAAAAATTCCAATCTGTGCTAATTTATAAATTATCTTCAACTTTATCAGAGTTATTAAATTTGATATGTAATTTGTTAAATATCTGATTTTATTTATTTATTATTTTATTACAGTAAAGAAAACATATTGGGAACAGCAAAATTAATTTAATCTCTTGATTTTTAGCAATTTAGTAAATAAAAGATTTTTTCAATGTTTTATGAATTTTGATCAATAACAGTATATCTCGGGAATATTTCCAATAACGTTTCCTATAAAATGCATTATAGCATAAACAGATTAAGAGAACCAATCCTTTACCAATTCTACAAATTTAAAAATCTAGCACTCACTTCAAGAAAAAAAGTAAAAGAAAACAATTTTCCTTTTAATACATTACATAATCTTCCCATATTTCTTTTTTTTAAAATTCAATGGTTAAGAGAAATAATTCTAAAAATTGAAATTAACTCCAAACCTATTTTAATCAAAAATAAAGCGACGATGAGAATCTCGCCATTTTTATTTTCCACGGCATCTCCTCTTTCATGTAAAACTAATCACATTTACTTAATTTGATTCGATCCTGTGATACAGCCATTACGTGTCATTATTTAGAAGCTAATTTCTAATGCGATGCAATTCCACTTTTTCTGCCTTTCATATCGTATCAATTTTTATAACTTTATCCGTACGGTGGAGGCATGGGGAAATGGCTATTATCCCCTACTGAAAGCAATTACTAGTTCCAATCATTTTTTTTCTACTTTATTTTCTTGTTTTTTTTAACATGGTGGCTATACTCTATTTATTTTTTTTATTCAATGATTACGGGGAAATTATGAAGCTAGGCTGTGGTTTTATGTTATATTCCAGGTTAGGTTACCGTATTCCACCAAGAAAGACAATCCTATTATTTATCTAATTAGATGTCAAAGGTAAAGATTTTCCGGGACAGATTTTGTTGTAAGGTGATGATTTATAATTTATTATTCCTTTGGTGTAATCTTTGCAATATCTGAAATCACAGTTCGAATTTTCTGAAATTCAGATTTCTGCTTTCTGTTATTAAGAGACAAAAGTTATTCCAGTATCAAACTCTTTATGTCATCATTTAAAAAAGCAGTTTTATTTTATATTTTTTATATTACAAGTATTGGGGAATATTATCTATAAGAAATAATTAAAAAATAGCATCATGAAATTAGTTTTTTAAAACAAATAATAATTGTAAAGTGAAGAAGACTTTCAGGTTGAAATGAGGCTTATTATTATTATTGTTAACTTTCTGCTTTGAAAATTATTAGAAATTATAGTTAATACTGTTTATTGTGCCTCCATTATTAAAATGTTGTGAGATTTATTTGGAAGAAATTAGGTTATTTCGATAAGAGTGATAAGGTATGAGACTAAGAACTTTCTTTGAAAACCATTCTAAAATATCATTAAATATCATTAAATTGAAATTAATCTAATTAATCAATTTAATGATATTAATCCATTAAAAAATTTAATGATATTAATCTATTAATAAATTTAATTATATTAATTATATCATTAATATCATTAAATTGAAATGTTTTAATATTAGTGATAAGATATGAGACTACTTTTAAGAACCTTTTTTGAAAAACGTTCTAAAATAGTTATATTACTCTATTAATAAAGAAAGGTAGCATATTTTAATGAGTGATAAGATACGAGGCTATTTTTAAGAACTCTTTTAAAACCGTTCTAAAAGGGTTATATTACCGTTCTAAAAAAGGAAATTGGGATATTTTAATGAGTGATAAGCTATGAGACTGTTTTTAAGAGTTTTTTTAAACCACTCTGAAATAGTTATATTTCTAATTTTTCGCATTAAAAAAGGCTGATAAGCATACATGAAATAAAAATACACCAGTTAAATGACAAGAATTTTTTTATATTAGGAGGGGGAAGCATTATATAGTCTGAAAAGAAGTATAACATTTTTTTTCCCTTTGGAAGCTTATCAAATGACTTGCTTTACCTTTTGAAGATAGTTTAAGAAATAACTTACTAAGTTACTGAACTGAAAAAAGCTATATTTCTATTCTACTATTTAAATTTACTGGTTCAAATGATCAAAAATATTGATTTCACAATATTTTTCAGATTTTGAAACATTAAAATTACTATAGATTTTTAAATGAATAGATTCCTTAATCTCTAGTTAAGAAACTGAAGGACATATTAACGAATTATTATACTGAATATGCACGAAAAATATGCCTTAGATTTTAATTTATGGAACTTTTATGAGAAAATTGAACAGATTAGAATTTGATAAAATAATACTTAAAGATTTGAAAAAAACAATTAAAAATTTATAAATGCAATTATAAAATTTGGCTTGATTTCTAAATCAATTTTCTTGGAATCAAAATTCAAATAATTGTATAATGAGCATTTTAGAAGAATTATGAATACTCAGCTTCAAAAATTTAAGACTTTTTACGAAAATTGACTTTTTAACATACATTTAAAGAAAAGAATAGAATTTTTTCTGCTCTTTTTTGTGCTTTTACTATTTAAATATCTTAACTGTTATTTCACGTTAGCACTAAAAATGTGCCTAAAAATATAAATCAAGGCTGTAAAATGACAAATATCAATTTTCTTGACATTTTTTCTAATATAGAACAAAACGTCCTTAATTTCATCTTATTTCTGTAAAATATATTAGTCTTATGCTAAGTATTCTCCCTAATTTAAATAAATTTATGACAATATTGTTCAGTATACATTACTTTGTACATTAAAATTCTATACCATTAAAAATAGCATGTAAAACTAATACCATGTGATATTTTTCATAATTTGGACAAACGTATTATTCAATTTTTTTTGAAATGATTCATTATAATGGTTTATCATATGGTTTAAAATAATAAAATTCGGTACCATCATAGTTAAAACGGAAGAATATCACCATTTATTATTTTTTCTGTCATAAATAAATCAAAGATAAGAATATACAACATGCATTATTCAATTATTTTGAAATTGTTATCACAATGAAAATTCAAATTACTAATTAGTATTCAAAATAAAAAAAATTTGTGTTCATAGTAACCATGAAGTGAACATCTTTTCCTCAGGAATGAGTATAAGTAGAAGCTTGGTGCACGTGAATTTATACTTCAAAACTCTCCAAATTTATAAATATTTCTACTCCATCAAAGAAGAAACAATTACACTTATTTTGTTTAAAAGCTGTGACACCTTTGCTCAAATATAATACTCCACTAAGTCCAACCACTCAGACAACTAATTTTAATAGAATTTTGCACTCATTAAAGCTTTCTATGTTACCATGAAGTAGTTTGAACACATTTTCCTCATGGAGGAATTTAAATAAAGTTTGATACATGAGCACTTGTTGTACAAAGTCCCCCAAATATGTGAATACTTCTACTCCATCAAAAAAGTAACATTTACACTTGTTTTGACATCTTTACACATATATAATAATACTCGACTAAGTCCAGCCACGAAGACAAATAATTTTAATAGAATTTTAAACTCATCAAAGCTTTCTATGTGACCATGAAGTAGTTTGAACACATTTTCCTCATGAAGGAATGTAAATAAAGTTTGATACAAAGGCACTTATTGTACAAAATTCTCCCAGTTTTTAAATACTTCTCTCCATCAAAAAAGTAACAATTACACTTGTTTTGACATCTTTACACATATATAATACTCCACTAAGTCCAACTACGCAGACAAGTAATTTTAATAGAATTTTATACTCATTAAAGCTTTCTATGTTACCATGAAGTAAACACATTTTCCTCATGAAGGAATATAAATAAAGTTTGATACATGGGCACTTATTGTACAAAATTCTCCAAATTTGTAAATACTTCTACTCCATCAAAACAAATGGAGATCGTGGTGGCCTGGTGGTAAGGTCTTGCCTTCGGAAACGGAAGGTCTTAGGTTTGAGATCCGCTTTTGACGAAGAACCGTCGTAGGTGGGTATAGAGCACGTTAAATCTGTAAAGGTCAAACTTCCTTTAGATGGTGTAGTGGAGAAATTAAGAGAAGGAAGGTGGCAGCACTGATGTTTTACGCGTCATTTAACCGCAGTTTAAAATTACTAGTTTTATCTCAAAATATCCCTAGTATTGCTTCAAAACAGGACGTTAACATAACTAAACAACACTCTTTTTGAAAAAGGAAATAGTTCACATTTTTCTTTAAGTTGCGATTTCTTTAAACAAGTATAATGATTTGATAAATTCAATGGTTTAACAGTTTTAAATAAAAAATTCCATCAAGGATATTTTAATGAAAAATAAGTTCTCGTTAAAATTACCCATCATTTTTATTTCTGTCAACATTCTCCCTCAAATGTAAAACTAATTACAGTTGCTTAATTTGATTCGTTCACTCCAATGCACCTATTAATTGTCATTATTTGGAGCAGACTGTGGCTAATTTCTAATTCGTTGCGTTTTAACTTTTTATACTATCCTATCAATTTTTGTATCCCTTTCAGTTCAAAGGAATGAATATTATTATTTTTCCAAAAAGCAATAACTAGTTCGAATCATTTCCTTTTCTTGCTTTATTTCTCTCATTTTTGTAATCGCTGTAACTGTAACCCCCTGATATTTTTGTTTTTCAAAATGATAGTAAGAAATGAAGGTAGCATTGTGGTTTTATGTTATGTTCAAGCTAAGGTTGCCATATATCATTCAAGAAGATCACAATTATCTAATTAATGTAATTATCTAATTAAAAGTCAAGGATACTGTTACTACAGAGCAATTTTTGGTTAAGAAAATGTTATTTCTTTGACCTAATCCAGGATGTTTCTGAAATAAATGATTTGCTTATAGATTAAATCCCCAGAACTATAGCTTTCGTTTGCTTAATAAATTCCGATTTTTTTTGAATAATTTTTTTGATTAAAAATATATGAAAACACAAATTGTTTTAACATTTATTTAACATACAAAACAGTTTTGCCTGTTTGCTTTAACTCCATAAAATGTTTTCTTGTATGTCAAATTATCAATTTTCAAATGTATAAGCGACTAGCTTTTACCCACGACTTCGTACGCGTGATAATTTTGATGTGTATATGTGACAACTGACAGACAAATCACAATGCTAAATGTTATCAAACCGTAAGCATGCGTTTATTTTCAACGCCAATTTGAGCAACGCAAAGACGTGAGTTTTAAGCACCAGTTGGGATAACACAATGCAGGTTAGAAATTTTTAGTTTTTTTTTTAAATTTTTATCCAGAAGTATTTCAGAAGGAATCGAAAGATCGATTAATTATCCATGTTTAGTTTTAAAGGCCACAAATACTAATAATATAAACAGAATCGTATGAAATTATTGGTGAAAAATATCTTAAGCCTAAGCCTCTTTCGAGTGGAAAAAAACAAAGCAAATCTAAATCTTTCTTATTTGGCGGTGGAGAAATAAAGATTTTTTCCCTGGAAGTTAATTTTTAATTAATAAAAAATTAACCTCTTAATTAACCAGAATAAATAGTAGCTTATTTTCTATTCTAGACTATAATCTATATCCATGCTAAATTTCATCCAATTTTGTTCAGCTGTTCTGACAGGATTGATTAACATCATCCATCCATCCAATTCAAACTTTCAAATTTATAATAGTAATGCAGATTATTAAATCATTCTAAAATGAATAATTCGATAAAAAAAGGTTACACTTGAAATACTTCATAGATTCTTTTTTAAATCAATGACATAGCGCATTTCTGAAAAAAAGGTATTTAATTAGATATTTGATATTACAAAACAGCGAAGAGATTAAACTTGATGTGTTTTCTTAATTTATTTATCATACCAAATATCCTATCCATAATCTTTTTTATGTATTGTTTACCTATTTTTTAGAGTTAATTATCCTTCAACGTTTAATAAAACGCCTAAGAGCTAATTTGCTTAAACAGCAATTAATGTTGCCTGTGGATTCCCCGAAATTGCGACGAGATATCGAATATAAAATATTCGTGACCAAAAATTCTCAGAAACCAACCAGCATAACAATTTGTAACTAATTCACACTAAACTGAGTTGTTTTCTCAACTTGTTAACGAATGCTACTCTGCTTATTTGTTGTAGTGGCTCAACTAAGAATTCATAGAATGCAAAAGGAAATTCACGGAATAATGTTTATATGAAGTGTTTTAGAGAATGTTTAAAACTAATATCGTTCTGTGCACTAGTTCTGAATAAGGGATTAAATTATGCCAAAGACAAAAAAATGTTTATATCAAGTGTTTCAGATAATGTTTAAAATTAATGTCATTATGTACATTAGTACCGAATAAAGGATAAAATTATGCCAAAGAAAAAAAAGGAAAACTACTTAACAAATTCGCGATTGTTCATTAAATTCTACCTGCAAGATTTCCCCATATTTATAGATTTATATCAATTGATTGTAGACAGCTCGTTCGATCCTCCTTTTAATACTTAATGAACTTATCATATCATCTTTTCTTCTAATAAAAATGAATTTCTGTTAACGTAGAGCTAGTAAAGTTGGCCCAGATAAACTTTGGAGATAGAGAATGTACATCTCGAAAAGATTTTATAAATTTGATTTCAAATTTTAATAATTTATAAATTAAATCAACTTTCAATTCTTCCGAATTATCCTAGAGCTAGTAAAGTTGGCTCAGATATACTTTGGAGAGTGATAATGCACCCCTCGAAAAGATTCCATAAATTTGATTTCAAATTTTAATAATTTATAAATTAAATCAACTTTCAATTCTTCCGAATTACAATTTATGAGATATTTCACAATGATTGATTTTGCATTATTTTAAAGTACAAGTATTTGCTTTTCTGATTTGAGTAATAGAATGCTCCATCTAGTATTTTTTATTGAAGTTCATATCTTTATTTTAAAATATAAGTTGAAACATTTTTCAACAAATTGTTTGAAAACCATAAACTGAGCAAACAGACAAAAAAACAATTTTAAAATCAAATACTTAATTAATAGGTTTTTAATAATTATGAAAGTTCATATTTGTATAAATACATAAACTTTTTTAATTGCACATGAATATTTTTTTAATACTTTAAAAGGCCAATTTTCTATCTTCTCTTGTTACATTAAAGCATTTTTAGAATTCAGATCGGCTTAATAAAACTAATTTAACTTATTAGATAAATAATTTTGATTAATTATAAATTTTTTGATTACAAATTAGTTAACAAATCAAGACATACAAATTTTTTGTGTATGATAAGAAACTGAAGCATCTAAGTTTCTGTCTTATTGATACATTTATCAGAGCTTATATCAACCTTCGTAACTTCATACACAGATTGATGAATTTGGTGGGAAGTATACTTCCCATAAACTTGGAATGGGTTAAATACTCTCGAATATTGGTTCAAATTATAAGAAATACCGTTTTTTTTAATAAGGCATCTTTTAGGCATATTCCTACAGGAAGACTGCCTATTGCAATGTTTCTTCTTACTAGACTTTGGGGAAATATCTTCACCGATCATAACACCTATAATCGAAAACTTACCTTTCGTACAAAAGTTTATATAATATGAATATAATACTTTGGCCATGCTACCTTTTGAGCAAGATTACTAGAGTAATTTTGTTTGGATTTTTTGTTTGTAAATGGTCCATTTAGCTCAAAATGAGTTGGTAATGGCAAGGAGTTGAAATTTTCATTTCGCTATAACTTTCTTAGTATAAAAAATAAAATAGTAAATCCAAACAACTAAACTAGCATTAATAAGGTACCTTTATATATTTTTATTATTTAACTAAGCTTGACTTTTTATTAATTAAGACAAATTTCATATTTAAAGTTTTCGATTACTGCAATATCTTAGAATCTAGGAACTGAAAATTATTTTCAAGCCCTAATATCAATTTTTTCTAACATTCTGCTGTCAGATAATAAATAATTTAGAGTATCGGAATCTAATTTGCTTTTCATCTTGCTCAGAGAAATTTCATTTTAAAGCCAAATTTCCTATGAAATTACATTTATCGTTTTTAAATATCTTCGAAATTTATTATTTCTGCATTAACTTTACTCATATAACTGAGAAAAATTATATAAATCAATAAGCTTTTAAATTTGCTTTTTTCTTTGATCTGCGCATGTATTGGAATTCACCAGGTAACATTACTTTATAAAAAATATATTTAAAAAACTAAACAGCTTTAAATGGAGTATTATTTTAGTAATCTCCAAAATAAAAAAAAACTTCGGGACGCATTCTTTGGTAATTAAATAAAACGCAGTTAACAGCTTAAGGTTCTTTTATTAATTGTTGCTTCAGGGATCTTTTAATTAATGGGAGCGTCATTAATTACTCTTGGAAAGTTATTTTAGTAATTATAATGGAGGAACTAAAATGAGTAAACAAGAGGGAAAAGAAACTAACGATAAAATATTCTGCGCAGAAAGATTTGCTGGTCCCTTTGTGCATTCTGTGAACTGGAAATTATGATACGCATTTATGGTATAAATGTTTTTGCAAAAATTGTTTTAAGAAAAGACAACATTCTTTTCATTTTTTATTATAACGTATCATTAAAATTATTTTGCTTTTATAAATAAATTCGTCAATTCGTATTTTTCCAGGTTTTCAAATATATTAAGATAAAAAAAAATAACAGAAATTTTTTTTTACCTACTTGCTAAAATAATTATTTCTTTCAATTTTATTTTATACTGTCGAAAGATGACTTAAATAAACACCAGATTTGATCTAAAAGTAGTATTAATTTAAATTTATTTTATTATGTTATATAGAATAATGAAAATTATTGAAAATGCACAGAAATACACACTTCATATATAGCCAATGAAATCCATAAAAAAATTGAAAATTATATAATAAATTACTAATTACATGCCACCATGTTACCTTCATGTTACTTTAATAAATCAAAACCTATAATTCACGTAAAACTGGTTTACAGAGCCGTAATTTATTGATTAGACATTTGCAATTGAAATATATATACATATTTTTGTTTGTTTTTTATTGTTACATTGCTTTGATTGTTTGTTTTTAATCTCTACTGTTTTTAATTGAATCTAGAGGGTGGATTGTGTTCTCCTTTAACTAAAGTAACACACATTGAACATTGAAACAAACTAACAAACATTAACAAACAGGTTTATGTGTATATGTATTAGTTTTTACCAATAACTTCGTACGCACGGAAAAGCACACAACTAAACTAAGAACAATTTATTAATCTGTGCGTACCTGATATTAAGTAAATCCGTATTTCTTTAAAATCAAGTCAAATTTATTTTATTTATCAACTGAGATTGAGACAGCTACAATAGTATTATACACATTTTTTAATCTTTTAATTATAATGAAAACGCAGATGTCAATATTTACAACACACTGCACATCTGTTAATTTTCAACCCCAATTGGGACAAAGAAAACGCTGGCATTTTCAACGCCAATTATGTTAACGCTATACAGATTAGAAATTTTTATTTTCCTTTATACTGTTTTATTTTAATACATAAGTACTTCAAAATGAATCCGAAAAATTGATTAATTGACAATGTTTGATTTTAAATGCATCATACATTAAAAATATAAACAGAATCCTTTGAAATGATCGGCCGAAAACATGTTAAATTTCTTCTCATTTGCGAGGAAAAAACAAATAAACTGAAGTCTTACTCATTTGGCGATCGGGAAATGAAGAATTTTGGCGGGAAAGTAAGAAAAATGGGTGTTTTACTATTTTCCTCGCAATTTCTCCGTTTTTCTCTCTCTAGAAACGTTTCCCGTGTCTTAGCAAAAGTTATAAAAAGCAACAAAAAAAAAGATACGAATTGGTCGATCTCTACAAGTTTTAGGTTTATCTACACATTTAGAGATTTGTTTTTATTTATATATATGTAAGTGTGCTTTGAATTTCTCGAAAATTCTTATTAATTACTTTTAATTTAAGGTGACCAGGAGCCTTTAAAATAATCTTTCGTAATTTTCACCTTAGAAATTTGCAATTTTACAAGCATTAAAAGTAACACTATAGGAGATGACACAAAAAATTTTAAAGCATTATATTAATCATTTTATGAATTATGGGGGTTAATATAAATAAATATTATTGGCAAATAATGTTAATGAAAATGTTCCAGACGCTCCAAATTTGTTCGAAACCACTCCAGATTTTATTATTATTTCTCTAACCCTTTTGAAACAAAATTTGGGATTAATCTTAAAGTTTGAGTACGAAATATCAAAATTAGCCAAGTTGAATAACTCAAAACAATTTAAACCGTTTTATAGAAATCGGTAGTTTTAAGTTATTCTATTGGCTAATTTTGATATTTCGTACTCAAACTTCAAGTTTAACCCCAAACTTTTGTTTCAAAATGGCAGAGAAAGTAATAATAAAAAATTTAGCACATTCGAACAAATTCGATGCGTCTGGAAATCTTTTTATTAACGTTGGTTATCGCTATTAAATTTAATGTTAACCCCCTAACTCAAAAATAAGTGAATATAATTCATTAAAATTGTGTGTGTCATCTTCTATAGTATTACTCTTAATGCCTGTAAAATTTCAAATTGCTAAAGTGAAAATTGCAAAAAGTCATTTTAAAGGTCCTTGGGCGCCTTAAAAATCCAAATGTAATAGGAAAAGATTAGTTATATCTGTATTTTTCGAAAAACAGTTAATTTAATGGCGGAGCTCATATATTTCCTGAAATTCAATTTAAATGTTGAGCATCATATAAAAAGTGAAATTCTAACTGTTTGTATAATGGCATTCAATCCGAATAGCCATCTACACTCTTGTAATTAAATCCATTTCCCCTTGAAACCGAGATTCTGATCAAGCAAAAGAGCATTAAATACTGATTTCTATTCGAACCACCACCGACACTGGAACTTCCAGATTTACAATTCTATCCATTTTTCTTTATTACCACCTTTTGTTTCATCAATAAATAAGTTCTTCGAGAAAGAATTATAAATGCTTAATGAGTTCCAATTACGGGTGTAATTAAAGTACTAAATATACCCCGCTTGTCGAGACAAAAGCAATTCCTTTGAGACTATCATTGTGAAAGTCGAAATCTTTTCCGACTTTGGGGTTCCTGAGGATTAATAAGGCTTTATTTTCCCACCGAACGTGACGCTTTTCATATACATATGAACATTTGAAGCTCTTTTGAAATCCTATTCTTGGTTTATAAGCATGAAGTTTTGCAGGTTTGACAATCGTACAAGGCACTTTTATTCTTTCACCATTTCTTTTTATGAAGGTATATCATGCACCTTAGTAAAATACATCTAAAAATAAGAAATTTTTATGATTTAGTCTGTAAAAATTGTTTGATATTTTGACAATTATAGTCTTTTAAGAATGTTCAAAATATATTCATCGCATAAAAAAAGTTATTCTAGTCGTTTCTTCGTAAATTCCACATTGTGACACATTTTATACCAGTTTAAATATTTAAGCTTTCGAAGATGACAAAGAAAATGAAATCTACCGACACATTAATTAATGTTCCAGCCATAAATTTCCCTTTTTTATTTATAAACTCGCATATAAATGTTTAAAAATTAATTTCAATTTTTATTTAATGTTTGGAATAAGTCAAATATTTTCTATTAATTTAAAATATAGCGACAGAATATCCTACCAAATTGTTTGGAAGGATTTAAACGCGCCACATTTAAATTAATTGAAAATAATTAGAATTCCATTAATAAAAGTGTCAAATCTTTTCAAAAGGAAAATTCTAATAGTAATTTAGCAAGAGAATTGAATTAAAATTTTAAAGCTATTAAATTATTACTACTAGTCTTTTCTTATAGTTTGCCACTGAAAGTTGCTTCAATAAATAGATGGCGTTTTATGTTTATATAACATGTATTGATTTGACTTTGGTTTATAGTAATAAAAGTTAAATGTTTATATGATATGCATTGGTTCGACATTTGTTAGTAATAATAGAAGTTAAATATTTATATGATATGCATTGGTTCGACATTGGTTTATAGTAAAAGAAGTTAAATGTTTATATGATATGCATTGGTTCGACATTTTTTATTAATAATAAGTTAAATGTTTATATGATATGCATTGGTTCAACATTTGTTATTAATAATAGAAGTTAAATGTTTATATAATATGCATTGGTTCAACTTTGGTTTATAATAATAGAAGTTAAATGTTTATATAATATGTATTGATTAGACTTTGGTTTATAGTAATAGAAGTTATATGTTTTTATTAAAATGTTGATTGAGCTTTTGTTTGATTGCACACCCTTATGCACAATATTTAATAATGAATATGAATTCCTTAAATGAAAGGTGCATTCTAATTATTTGCTAATGAATTAAATTAGAATTTTATTTGAGTGCAGTGTTGCAAACCCTCCTTCGTTCTTTCTGCCGTATCAGTGTCATTCCTGAAAAGAAATTTAATACATTTTTAACTCTTTACCCCTTGAACCGGTTTGCCCGTACTCCGTACGTGCATCGATTTATCGAATTTTGATATTTGTAAACAAAAAATAAATCATTCATATCAATTATAATTCAATATTAAAATGACTTCGAATACGTAAATCAGCCAAGTATTCCATGGATTTCCATTTGAATCAAAATAAGAAAATATTCGCAAAATAGAAAGTGCCATCGTATTAGATAGTAAGGAAAATAAAGCGGTTAAAGGGTTAACATTTTAACCCTTAATTGCAGTTGTCAGGTATATATTTTACCATTCAAAAGATTATTTATGAGGGTTCAAAAAAGTATTTTAAAATGGTAAATCGAATAAACAGATGCTTTGCCTTCCATTGAGCTGCCTTAATAAGTCAAAAATGCATTTGCCAGTAGCTAAATATCATTTAAATTCAAAAGGTGTAAGTATTCTTGCTACTGCTCGTTCACAATGCGAATGTTTTCGTAACGACATTTTGTTCGAATGTTTGTCATTAAATTTCAAATCTCTGAAATGGTTTAGAAATGAAACCTCATTGTGTTGTGTTCCATTTATTTAGAATATTCTTATATTTATTGATCCGTTTGTTATTGGATTTATTTAATTGAAACTCAAACTTCATTTTTAAAAATGAACAAAAGCTGTTGACTCATTTTGAGGCTCTTAAAATTTGCAATCTTCATCTTAATGGTGTTATGCATATTTTGACTTCTTTTCTGATGTTTTGATCAGTTGAATACTTTAGTTTAAGAGAGATTAGATTATTTTGTAACGAAAAAACAATGTTTGAGATGTTATTAATAAAATTTCATCAGTTTTCAACTGTTTAATTTACGTTGAAGCTATCTGGTTAGATGTTCTAACAAATGCAAAATGACCTTCAATTCTTAATGTAAGGCAATACTGAATTTGACTTCGGAGCAATTCCATGGTTTATAAATTAAAAAATGAATAATTCTTTAATTTACCTATAATCATGTGTTAATTATATTTAACAATAAAAATTGGATGATATTTTTATCCGTAATGCTTATTGATAGGTATTCTTATCACTTTCAATTTCCTCCGAACAATACCTGATAAGTACATTTACCACCCGCTATTTCATAAACTATATGACAAATCAGCGAACTGTTTTAGTATTTGCTTCATCAGTTTATAATGATGTAACCCCCCCTCCAAAAAAGGTCTATAAAACCTCATTAATTTATCAGTGGCCTGGAGTTATGCCCTATAAAGGATTAATGGATACTAAATGGCTAAATGATCCCTGCCTTCGTGATCTCTTGCTACAAGAATGAAATTTCCAGGAAGTACAGGAATTATAGAGATATTTTTATTCGAATACCAAAATTCGAAGATTCCAGAAGAAAATTAACATACTATGCTGGAAAACTATAAAAAGCAAACAGCTCGCACGGATAATGAATTCTAAGTTTGGAATGCCACCTCATTTTTAACTAATGCGTTGAGTGCTATTGAGCAGTTACCATAATTAACACATTTCTACCGCAATTTTTCTGATTGCATACCTCAGCAGTGGTTTGGTTTCCTATGCGTCTTATTTTTTGTAGAATAAAAATTAGATTTCCATAACTTAATTATTTTATTTCCTTTATCTTACATCAGCCGACTAATTCCACAACATTTGATATGGTAGTATGATTATGCCCTAAATTATCAAGTACATTCAATTTATAGTTGCTTTCCAACCTTCATTGTTGGTTAATTCAATACTGGTATATACATTATACGAAAGTATGCTAAGTCTCAAACAAATTTAAATATTATAGTATGGTTATATCATAAATTATCAAGTATATTATATTTATATTTGCATGCCACCTTTGAATGCTGGTAAATTCAGCGCTGGAATATGCATTATCCGGAAGTATGCTGAGCTTCAAGCAATTTAAATACAGGCTAATGATTGTTACGTGGATCAATTATTTCCACAACAACAGATTTGATGGTATGATTATATAATAAATAATCAGGTACATTCAATTTATATTTGCATGGCAACTTTCCTTAATGGAATATGCATTATCCAAAGTTGTGCTGAAAATAAAGCAAATTTAAATTCAAGCTGACGATTGTTACAACCAACGATTACTTCCACAATAATAGCTAAGTTGGTAATGAGATATCATGAATTATCAGTTACGTTCAATTTATACTTGACTGCCTACTTTCTGTACTAGCTAATTCAGTACTGAAATATGCATTATCTGGAAGTATCCTGAACCTCAAACAAACTTATATACATGCTAACGATTGTCACAGACAATGATTATTTTCACAGCTACTGATATAAGAGAAGGATTATATCATAAATAATCATTTACATTCGATATTGTCTTAACAACTTTCAGTCTTTAAGTACTAGAATATGCTTTATATTGAAGTATGTTGTGCATCAAGCAAATCTAAATACAGGATTATGATTATCACATCCAACGATAATTTCCGCAATAATAGATGAGGTAATATTTATATATCACAACTCATCAGTTGCTTTAATTTCATATTTGCTTACCAACATTCATTGTTGGTTGTATCATTATTGAAATATGTATTATCCGGATGTTAGCCTCAAGAAAATTTAAATACAGGCTAACGACTATCACATCCAACGATTATTTTGACAATAGATAAGGTAATATTAATATATCGTAACTTAGCAGTTACATTCAACTTATACTTGATAAACAACTTTCTGTACCAGCTAATTCAGTACTAGAATATGCATAAATTATCAAGTACATTCAATTTATACTTGCATACCAACCTTTATTGTTGGTTAATTGAGTGCTGGCATATGCATTATCCGAAAGTATGTTAAGCCTGAAAGGGATTTAAATACAGGCTTACAATTGTTGCAACCAACGAGTATGCCCACGACAATAGATGTGATAGTAGAATTATATCATAAATTATCAGATATATTAATTTCGTATTTTCTAACCAACTTTCAGTAATGGTTAATTCAGTACTGGAATATGCATTATCCTGAATTATGTTGTGCCTCAAACAAATTTAAATACAGTGCAGAAATTATCACATCCAACGATACTTTCCACAACAATAGTTAAGGTAATATTAATATATCATATCAGTTACATTCAATTTACACTTGATTACCAACTTTCTGTACTATCTAATTCAGTACTGGAATATGCATTATCCTGAAGTATATTGTGCCTCAAGCAAATCTAAATACAGGATAACGATTATCACATCGAGCAATAATTTCCACAACAAGATATAAGATAATATTAATATGTCATAACTTATCAGTTGCTTTCATTTCATATTTGCTTACCAACTTTCCTTTTTGGTTGATTCAGTACTGGAATATGTATTATCCGGAAATAGGTTACTCTCAAGAAAATTTAAATACCGGCTAATGGTTATCACATTCAAAGCTTATTTCAACAATAGATAAGGTAATATTAATATGTCATAAATTATCAGATACATTCAATTTATACTTGATTAACAACTTTCTGTACTCGGTAATTCAATACTGTAATATGCATTACCCGGAAGTATCCTTAACGTCGAGTAAATTTAAATAAAAGCTAACGTTTATTACATACAACTATTATTTCCACAACAAAAGATCTGATAGTATGATAATATCATAAATTATCAGGTATATTCTTTTTATATTTGCATGCCACTTTTGAATGCTGGTAAATTTCGTGCTGGAATATGCATTATCCGGAAATATTCGAGCTTAAATCCAACTTAAATACAGGCTAATGATTGTTATGTGGAACAATTATTTCCACAATAACAGATAAGATGGTATGATTGTATAATAAATTATCAGGTACATTCGATTTATATTTGTATGCCAACTTTCATTTTTGGAATATGCATTATCCGGAAGTATGCTGAGAATCAAATACATTTAAATACAGGCTTACAATTATTACATCCACTGATTATACAACAATAGATGTGATAGTATTAATATATCATAAATTATCAGATACATTCAATTTATACTTGATTACTGACTTTCTGTACTAGCTAATTCAGTACTGGAATATGCATTATCCGAAAGCATGTTAAGACCCACACAAATTTACATACAGGCTAACGATTGTTACATCCAACGATTACTTCCACATCAATAGATAAGGTAGTAATAATATATCACAAATTATCAGTTACATTCAATTTATACATGATTACTGACTACCAATACTGGTTAATTCAGTACTAGAATATGCATTGCCCGAAAGTATGTTGAGCATCAAACAAACTTAAATACAGGCTTACGATTATTACATCCAAAGATTATTTCCACAACAATAGATAAGACAATGGATAAGGTAGTAATAATATATCACAAATTATCAGTTACATTGAATTTATACTTGATTACCAACATTTTGTACTGGTCAACTCAGCGCTGCAATAGGAATTATCAAAAATTATCATGAGCAAAATTAAATACAAGATGACGATTATTACACCCAACGATTACTTCCACAACAATAGATATGATGGTATGATTATATAATAAATTATCAGGTTCACTGAATTTATATTTTCATGCCAACTTTCATTATTGGGATATGCATTATCCGAAAGTATGCTGAACATTAAACAAATTTAAATACGGGCTTACGATTATTACATCCAACGATTATACAACAATAGATGTGATAGTATTAATATATCATAAATTATCAGATACATTCAATTTATACTTGCTTACTGACTTTCTGTACTAGCAAATTCAGTACTGGAATATGCATTATCCGGAAGTATCCTGAACCTCGAGCAAATTTAAATACAGGCTAAAAATACGCCTCGTCTCCCATGAATCTCCAGAGATTAGTAGCCCACTTTGAACGAACATACATATTCAAGCTCGAACCATGTAAGTTTTCTTAGAAAGGAGAAAAAGAAATCCAAATTTGCAGTTCTCTTTCTCCGAACCTAAAAGCGAGCCCTGCTCAGTCCCCATCCGTTTCCAGAACGTTTTATTTCACGGAACGGACTATTCCTCTGTGACAATAAATTCTGTTGTCTCAGCGGCTGCTTCTTAGAATCTTTTCTGCAAGTTTTAGTGCCGTGAAAGTAATGTATTTTGCCCGAAAAATAAAAGCAAGAAAAGAAAGCCCACCCACACCCATACTTGGAGATATCTTCAGAATTTCGGCTTAAATGGTTTGTTCTTGTATATACTATACTCCGTAGCCCCGAGTTCTATTGTTTGACTACACGTAGCCTTCTATTTCCCTTTTTTCGAGAGCGCAGATGGTTCGATCGTTTCGAATTGTAGCAAGATGGCAAGAAATAAATTTGTTGTACTATTCAGGTTTCCGAATATTTGTTTCCATATTTTAAACGTTCCTTTTCCAAAAGTACCGCTGTAAATAGAATTAAAGATTTCGAAGAACTGAATTTGAATGGTTTTTCTCCCTTTCATTTTAGGCTATGTATCTGCGCCAGGTGGACTTTTAATAAAGTTAAATTCAATACGTGCAGTTTAGGTTTCGTTAGAGTTGAATCGGAATGGCTTTTGTTTAAATACTCCATCTAGAGAAGTTATGAGAATAATTTTGAAAATATGTCATTCAATATTAAAAATAGACTTTTTAGAATAATCAAATATTTACTGAAATCGAACCATTTTTGTTTTGCATTCATTCATTCGCTTCTTTGGATTCATTTAAAATTATTATGTTTGGACTCTTGCCAATGTTACATGCTCTTTACAAATTCAATGCACATGTTCTTAAAAAATAATTTCTACAGTTATTTATTCTCAAATGAAAGGTCCACTTGAAATCTTCAGGAAATTATAAAACTGTAATTGTAACTTTATTTCATTTCTTATTAGTGGGCGTGTAACTTGGGCTCATAAACCCTTCCCCTTCTGCATAACATTCCAAAAAAAGTGAATTGTCATAATTATTTTAGTCTTATACCTGAAAATTGAATTACTCAGGATATAGTAAAGAAAATCGATCGATACTTACGTATTAATAATAATTATGCAAAAATAATCACTAAATTTCAATTTCTGATGTAAATTTAAGTATTTTTATTGAATTTAATTTGCGATCATTGATGAATAATTGCTGTTATCTGTTAATACTCAATCAACAGAAAAGTGAACATATATTTTGGATGCTTTTTCTCCAAAACTGAAATTTGACATAGAAACAAAATTGTTTTGACTAGATTAGATATTAAATTTTGAATTATTTTTTTACCTTTTTGAGTTATTGATTTTACATGCCTACAAATATAAATAGTAAACCCATTTACAGTTTAATTCCAAAATTGATGCATAATTATATTATAGAAATTTAACATGTGTATTAAATTTAGTCTTTTTATTTACTTACTAAACTTGTGCATTGATAGTGGAAGATATAGATTTCATTTAAAACTTCTTAAAATTTACCTTCAAATTTCGTGAAAACTATATTAATTTTGGCCTTTTAGTTCGTATAATTTAAGTATAACGTTCACACTAACAAACAGGCATAACTCTAAAAATGTTTACTGGTATCAGGGAGATTTAAAGCGTAGTGATATGTCCAAATCTGGAGTTCAAATTTTTTGATGATTTCAATACTTATTTTTTGTGTACTTGGTATACAAGAAAAAAAAATTAATTGTTTCTTTTTGGAATAATAGCAACAGCAAAAAGTATATCGATGCAGTAATGTCTAAATGATGTGTCACTAAGAATGACTTTTTAGATAATACATCATGAACCAAACATCGATTTCCTAATGTAAAGGAAACCATTCCATCATTACCTATTACAAATATCTTTTAGTTTTATATTTTTTTACATTGGTCAATGTTTTTATGCAAATGATATGTTTTATGATAGTATAAATTGAATGTCACAAAATGATTTTGAATTCACTATCTAATGCAATAGACGTTTTAATTAGTATTTTTTTACTTACGTGTATTTTTAATATAGTATTATTTATTAGCCCCTACAGAACTAGGCGTGGAAAACGAAAGCGCTTTAACAGTACTGAGAGCGTCACCCATAACCACGCAGTTTTCGAAGTAAAGCCTAATTTAGTAAAAAAGAATCAAGTTAAAATCTTTCTTTTAATATAACGAATTCAATTTTATAAGAAACATTTGTAATATGCTACTACTTGTATTAATATAAAACATACTATGTGTAAATATAAAGATTGTAACATTGATAGAAATGTATGCAATTTGAAAAACATTGAATGTTTAAGTATACCTTTGAAAAAAGGAGCTATAAATATAAGAATTCTATAATATTTCACTTTCACCCCCACCCCCACCCCTCAACAATCATCTGTACGCACATTTCCATATTCTCTTGACGAAAAAAAAATCAAAGCAGTCAACAAGAACGTCTAAGTTCCTTTAAATCATACAAAAAAAATTGAGAACCGTTTGTTTTTAGTAATAAATTTATGAAATCTAGAAAGGCAGAACGGAAACAAATAACTTCGAGCATGTTAAGGTCAAATGCCATAAAATTTGACTGTTAAGAGTTTCAACTTTTTCGTAATGTTAAGTCAAAAGACTCGTTTGACATACGAAACCATGGGTCGTGAAAGGAGGATCGAGCGAACACGTATACGTGATCATGGTACTGAACGGGTTAATAATTTCGGAACTTAATTATGAGTTAAAGAATTTAATTTTCATTTTGTATTAGTAACGCCACCTAGGAAAAAAATGGAAAATATGTTTCAAATTTGAAAGAACGTAAATAATTAATTTAAAAAATGGTGACGCTTAATGTACTACAGAAATGTATTCTTAAAAATGATTTATTTGAGCTTTAAAAACTTGCTGCCATTATAACGAAGTTTGGAAATGCCGTTTCATATTAAAATAACTCCAGAATTATTTATTTAGTTAGGGATAAAACAAAGATGATAAGCCTTATAAATGAGTTAATAATATTTTGTTATATTTGTGATGTTTGTAATGGAAATAGAAATCTATATCGTATTATACATCTATTTAGTTTCGGAACAAAAACATAAGTTAAGTACTAGATACTAGTATATAAAAATTTTTTTAGAATTCATTACAGTTTCTTTGTTATTTACATTTCAAAATATTTGTTTGTTTGTTTGTTTCAATTTTTATACTAACCCCTTTTCATACAATGACGTCTTACATGAGCATCGAATTACTGAATTTTTATTTTCAAGTCTGCAACTAAGCCACAGAAACTAAGTATTTAAATATGAAAAAATCAATTCGAAACGATTTGATATTCCAAATGTTCCATATATTATTTAAAAATATATATATATTGCAATAAATGACCATAATAGGATATAATTCGAAAGTTAAATAAAGTCGTATGTCAAGGGGTTAAAAGATTTCATTTCTTCATTGCTCTTCTCGGATGCTTTTTTGTTACGTCTGCTTAATACTTTTAATGATTTCGGTCTCTTTACGAATCATTGTTACAAGAATAAAATGTTTGTATTTGTCAAGGAAACATATCACAGAAGTAACCCGTCTAGGCAGTCAACATATCACAGAATTAACACGTCTAGGCAGTAAACATATCACAGAAGTAACTTGTCTAGGCAGCCAACATGTCATAAAAGTAACTCATCTGGTAATCAACATATCACAGAAGTAACTCGTCTAGGCAGCTAACATATATCAAAAGTAACTCGTCCTGGCAGTCAACATATCACAAAAGTAACTCATCTAGTCAGTCAACATATCACAGAAGTAACACGTGTTAGCAGTCAACACATCACAAAAGTAACTCATCTAGTCAGTCAACATATCACATAAGTAACACGTGTTAGCAGTCGACATAACACAGAAATAATAAGTGTAGGCAAACAACTTATCACAGAAGTAAAAATTATATTTTTTACTCATCCACTAAGATTGGAAGAGACCGGTCATAAGCCGAAAATACTTTCATTTAGAAAATATAAATCTTAATAAGGTATCAGATACTTTTTGCTGCCTCATCAAATTATAGTAATCTACTTTAGGAAGCAATTCGGTGAATCATTTGCCTATATTAGTTATTAATTCTGGTGAGAAGAGTCATCAAATTATACAACAAAGGCATACAATTTAGATAGCAAGTTTAATTCTCAGACTAGTCAGGCTTAAATCAGTGTGTTGAGCTAGCTTAAAATGCCCAAGAAGCATCTATAAGCCATTGATACCCTATTTATTTAATAGGAAACTTCTTAACTCATTTTTTTTCCAAATATATTAAAAATTCGCTTCATTGTAGAAGAATAAAATAGCTATACAATTTATATTTGCTTTGTAAATCAATCAGAGCTATTAAAATTCAGTATTAATTGCCGTAAATGATGTGGCCCGTCATATTTTGAGATTTCCCATCTCCAGAAGGATTTACAGAGCAGAAACCCGAGGTGTGGAAATGTAGGATTGAAAAATGACTCGACATTTTCCCTCGCATGTTAAATTGTGGTGGAAGTATAACGTGAACGGAAATTATGAAAAGAACTGGTGTGTTGACAATGGCGCATTTAATCACTGTCGCTTTTGTGTTCCCGGCCGTTGCTAAGGATTGGGGGGTTGTTAGGACGCCGGCGGGTATTTCACCTGTCTCGGCCGTCGTAAATTTTAATTGTTTCGTACTCCGTCTTAGCCCAGCCTTGAAATTTAGATGATGTCCCTTAAACACGCAACGAACCAAAATTTCAGAAAAAAATGTATAGCTTAAGGGTTTTGATTAAGGATACAATTTTGGAGGGTAAAAAGTCTTTTGAGTAGTTTAAGGACATTTTCTTAGTAAACCACTTAATGAGTACAAGATCTTAAAATCATTAAACAAAGTGATTTGATGCATAATTATCGCGATGGAAGCACGAGGAATAGATTATGTAGGTCGCTACTAGAATTAAAATGGTTCGCACTTAATACTTCGATACGCTATACAAATATTTAATGAAATCTTTAAAACATTTGATTATTACAGAAAAATATAGATAATTTGAACTTCGTTTTGGTTTGTACTTGTTCATAGTACAAAATAAATAATTCTTTTCTTTTTTCTTTTGAAAAATATTGATTAAATCTAAGGAAATTTTGGTTCACATTTTTCTATTAAAAATTATATCTTGAATATTCAGGAACCATTTTTAATATCTTTATCTTGATTCAGCTCGATTAAATAAATGTTGGTTATAAAATACAATAATTATTTATATTTATTAACTATAAAATTTGATAAAAAAAAAAGAATTTATTATACTGTTGGCTTTATTTAGCGTAAAATCTTATAGCTAATATTGTTGTTTTAATATATTCTTTTTAAAATTTAATGCATTATTTTTTAACTTTTAGTTTTTAACTTTAGGCGCTATTATATCTACATCTTTTAACCCTTCTCTCTCTAAAAAAATAATTAGATGCAAAATTATTCATCTAATGCAAAAATTTGTTTGTTGCTATGAAAAATAAATATACATAATTCTTTTAAGTCGAATTTCTTTGAAAAATAATTCTACATCTCTTAAAAATTATACAGGCGGTTTTGACAAATAAATTTGAAAAATGAATAAATAAAACTTTAAAATGATGGTGCTTCACAGGCATAATCGGAGTGCAAAGGGTTAAGTCGTTTTATTCTAATTCTATTTTTAAAAATTTATATAGTCCTGTGCCTGGCCACATAATGTGCATTTACTCTTGCTTCGCGTAGGACTCATTTTTTTACTAAGCAGCTACTATAAAAAAATATTTGTTCATTATTTAGTATTGATTCATATATCAAAGCACTTTTTTACCTGAATAAACTTAAAATAAAGAGTCAAACGCGTCTTAAAGTTACATATATTCTAATGATAAACTTCTCATAAATCAGCAACAATATAAGTAGATTACTGTAATTTGACACATTCATCAACTGAGAATCATCAATCATCTTGCGGTTTCCAGATATAGAGCAGAAAACTGCATCTAAACTGAAAATATTAGTTGCTGAAAATGTGGCTGCATATTCTCAGCTCAAACGGCACAATCGGTTTTCTTTTTTATTTCTGCCAATTGATGGCTTCATCAATGTGCTCATGCCCAAGGCGAACAAACTCAAATATTTAAAACAGTGCGGCTGATGATTCATTACTCTCTCTAGAGCCCTGTTCACATAATATGTTTGGTTATTGGTATCAAGGAAAATTACAAAAAAACAATAATGGATAATTAAATGAAAATAATAATGAATCTAGCTAAATTATTCACCAAATAGGTTTGCATATTGGAGTGGTTATGAGGTTTCAGGATTTGAAAAAATAGAGCACACATTATCTCAATGACTACTAATTTTAAAGGTAATAAACTTTTCTAATTATTTATACTCAAGTATTTAAAAACTAAATAAATATATCAAGGACATTCCTTTAATCATCTAAATTAATTCTTCTAAATCTTAAATACTATATCTGGTTATATTCTTCTAAATCTCAAATGCTACTGCTTGATATAATTTCCTAAATCTGAAAGACTACTTCTTGATATAATGTTCTAAATCTAGCTTATTACTTCTTGTTATAATGAATATTCTAAATCAAAATTGTTACTTCTTGTTATAATTTCCTTAATCTCCTTCATGTTATAATCTCTTAAATTTCAAATGCACATTCTTGTTATAATCTCTTAAATCTCAAATACGTATTTTTTAAATAATCTCCTAAATCTAAATTAAATCTTGTTATAATCTCCTACATTATTACTTCTTTTTATAAGCTTTCAAATGTGGCATATTACATCTTGTTTTAAATTTCTAAATCTAAATTATTGCTAACTGTAATATAACGAATGATTCATTTAAAAAAAATTTTTTTTTTATAGTTATTGATAGCAATGGATTTAAGTTTCTGCTGTTCTCAGTCTAAATAGCTATTAATAGTTCCGTATTGTTAAGCCATCTTTCATGCATGAAAAATAATGTCAATTGCACTTCATTTCTCATCAGAGATTTTTTTTCTGTCTAATGTTTTGAGAAACCATATACATCACGAAATGTGTATTTTGGAGTTGATTCCCAATCGAATAATAGAATCCAATTATTATTTTGAATCTTCTTTTTCAAAATCTACTCAACATGCACATTCATCATTAAAAGGGAACCTTCAATTAAATTTGAAATCAATGAAAATGAAAACGATAATGATGAATCATTTCTTTTGAAATTATGTTGTCATAAATTCAATATAAATGAAAGTAAATAAATTTTTAGTTCAAACGATAAAGAAAAAAAATATCAAAAGTAGTAGAAGAAAAACAAAATAAAAGCATGCATAATGTAAGCGGTTCAGTGAAAATAAATTTTAAGACCAGGAGATGTGAAATTTACATTTTTCTGAAAGCTTTTAACCTAATCAATAATTAATTGTATATGAATATTCATTAATCTGAATAAATTTTCAGCCATTTTCTAATTACTTTTGGGGATTCTTTACGATGTTGCCAATAATCAAATTGTATTATGAGAGAAATAAATTGGACATGCACAATAATACTTTTCATACAGCACTATAAAGTTACTCAAGCACTATCAGGACAACAGTGACTGCATCTAGTGTGCTGATTTCATCCATCCAACTCGCAGTTTTCAATGAGTGAAAATAAATAATAATAATAATAATTTTATCGCAAATAATTCGTTTCGTATGAAAATAATTTCTGAAAGTAAGCTTCAAATTAACTCAATGTGAGTGCAATGATTATGAAGTCATAATAGAATCTCTATTGATAATAAACCAAAATGCTAGATTGGGAAAAATGCCTATCAAATTGCTTGTTTTCAAATGGGTTAGAATGAGAATGTAAACCTCTGAACCATATTTCTTGGAAAATTCAATTTATTGTGTTTTAATATGTGCAAATATAGAATGAAAGAACATTAGTCACAAAGAAAAATTTATATATTTAACCCCTTGACATACGAATTTATTTAACTTTTTATTTAGATGACACATCCTATTTTGATCATTTAATATTAATTTCATTTTTTAATAATATACGGAGCTTTTGGGATATTTAAGTGTTTAGAATTGATTTTTCCGTATTTAAATAATTCCTTCTGTGGCTTAATAGCAGACTTGAAACTTAAAATTCAATAATTCGACTCGCGTGTCAGACACGTCATTGTAAGAGAAGGGGTTAATAATTGTGATGTGCAAGTTAGATAAAATGTCTGCAATGTGTTTTCTCGAACAAAGTTGATTTTATTATGTTTAGGGAAATTAAAATAAACAAATATATAATTTTTTTGCAAATTATTCATTTATGATTATTTTATTTTTATGCAAACGCATTAAAATATAAATAAGTAAAATTTTTTAAGCTTTGTAAAATAAAATATATTATTTTTAAAAACTTTAAAAAACAAAAAAAATTTAAACAATTTCAAAATATTTAAAAAAATTAAATTTGATTTTTTCTATTAATTTTTTATTAACCTATATAAGTTTATTTGGTGCAAAATTGTGAATTATTTTGTAATTCCAATTAAATTTTAATTTTTTTGAAACACTTTTATTCACATTCACTGAATTTTCATAAGAATTTTATAATTTAGGAAATAAAATCGTCTATCTAAAAAATTTTGAAATATAAAACGAGCATTCTTTTTTTTTCTCCCTTTAATGTTTAACCGAAATTTTTCTATTTAATTTCCGGAAAAATTAAAAGAATTATATTATCGGTTTCAGAAAAGGCATTAAATTATTCTTTAATTCTCTAAGCCCTTTAAATAATTATTTTATTGAAAATAATAATTTTATAAAATTTAATTTTAATTTAATTGAATATTAATATACATTTTGGAGAATAAAAAGAAGATTTCATGCTTTATTTTATTTTTTTTCTTACTTCAAAGACCACTGTCCCCTTAATTGTAGAAATTTTATCATCAATAAACATGAATTTTATCTCGTTTTAAATTAGTTTTTTTAAGGCTGGACCATAAAAGAATTATTTAATATCATCATTTTAGAGTTAGGATGTATATTTTTTTAGTGTCTAGAAGGAGTTATAAGTTACTTACCCTATTGACGGTACTTATAAAAACCATTTAAATCTTGATTATATTTTCGTAATATGACTATTTTTGCCAATGACATTCTTAAAAACACGGAGAATGCAACCCAAATAGCAAGAAGATAATATAAGCTAATAGGAGGAATTAAAAATCTTTAATTAATAATTAAAATTATTAGGATATTTATATTAATTAAAAGTTTTCTTTTGGGTTTTCTAGAATTATTCTATAGAAAACTCAACTACTGATGCAAAAATGAGGTTGGAAAATTGATGGCAACATAAGTCAATAGATAAAGGGTTAAGAAGAATGGAAATAAAGTTATTTCCAATGTAGAAATCTATATTAATAAAAATGGATCTCGAAATGTGATGCTAAGCGCAAAGCTAGAGAACGGCTCGACCGATTCGGCTAATTTTTTAAAAAATATTTTCGTTAAGTCACAAGGATGGTTCTTATGGAGAGAAAAAATTAAAAAACTGCGAGGAAAATAGTTAAAACGGCAGTTTTCTTACTTCTTCATTTCCTTCCCCCACACCTACTGAGTAAGATCGCAGGAAGTAATAAATTATGATTTGTTTAGAAAGAAATAAGCGAAGTCAGTTTGTTTTCATTTATAGATAACGGGATGTTTAAAAAAGAAAAATAGCTGCTTTTATTATTGGATATTTAATATATGTTCTGTCTGTATGGATATTTAATCTATGCCTGCTCAAAATAAAGTCCGAGCAGGGAAGAAAGAAAAATGAATAACAAAGGGAAAAAAGGGTTTGTAGAAAGAAAAGTAGAGAAGGGAAAAAGGATAGAAAAAAAAAGAAAAGAAAAGAAGTGTATGTCACCATTATTTTCTCTGTTCGCGGCATTTTCCAAGATGTTTTTAAACTTTCGCATCTCTTGAAAACCAATTGTCATTATTTGTTTAGTGTGTTTACATTTATGAAAATTTGAATCTCATTATTATATAAAAACGTAGAATTTTAGATCTTTCCAAAAACGATTTCAGTAAAATATAAATTCCATGACAATCATTGCTCGGATAGAAAGAGAAAGATAAATAGTACAATGAACAAAATATCTGAAGAAAATAATACTAAATAATACTATAAATGAATTATATGCTTATTAAAATTTGTTTGGTTTAAAAATATTTTGTTGAAAAACCTGTTATGAGACACATCTACATATAATATTATATGAACATTTTAGCGAACAATAATACTGGCGAACCGACTGGTCGCCAAAGGCGGCTAATCACAAATAAATATAGAAAACAGCATAATTTTATCCCAACGACTGTTATTCAAATCCAAAAAATACTTGGATTCTACAATTAGACGATAAGTAAATATTCTTTATAATTAATAGATGCAATAGGACCCACCATTTTGATACTCCAATTCATATAATCGCTATATAGTATTTTTAGGATGTAAGCATTTCTTTAAAAATATTCTTTAAAGGAAACAGCGTATCTCTGAATAACAGCGCAATATTCCCAGAGCAATTTTAAAATACTTCTCTTTCATAAAATACCATATCCTTGAAGAGAGTGTAAAAAACGAGATAAAAACCAATTCATGTACCCTTTACCTCCATGCCCATCCCATTTTCCGTTCAAAACGTTGTCAAAACTGTCAGGGCCGAGGCAGGCGATAAAGACGTTATGCCTTAGACTACACGACACCACTTATTATTTATAACTCTTAAGCATCGCAAGGTACGGGCGCTTTTGGATCATTTATAACTTTGTCGGACGGCCGGTTCCCGGCTGAAAATATCACGGTTCTCTTACCAGAAAATCAAATTTCTCAATCATGCGTCCTAGTTATGAGCCATCAAAAGAAGTGCCGTTGGCAGTTCACTTTTAAAAGGATTGATAGAATTTTAAAACGTGGAGATGTCTATGGATTGGAGAAAATGCTGTTAAATTGCGATGAAAAATAAGATTTGGATTCGGATAAATGATATTTAATTCAGGAATATGCTGCTATACTTTTATTTGATTTTTTTTTTCAATTCTGAGGGTTAGTTCATCCTCTCCCTATACACATTTATATATCTTGTTCAAATTTTCAATCGTTTATAAAATACTTTTATTCCATCACACAAGTTCAAATCCATTTTTTTAACTTGTAGTGGATAACACTTGAGCATTGACCTCAATATGGATAATTTGATCATACTGAGAGTTGTGCATAATTTTTAATTTCTGAAAAAATGTTTCAGCATAATAACATTAAATCCATCTTTTTCAATTGATACTATTAGTTTGCATTCTCCTTATAAAGTTCGAGTCCCGGTTACGGCATGGTTATTCTTCATTTTTTCCGTTTGTGAGGTGTGTGAATGTGCTCCCCCCCTGCAAAAAAGGGTCTTACAAGTGAATGAGTTGAGTCTGTAGCTAAGTCGTGATAACAGTCCTAGTTGGCAACCTAGTTGGAGTTTGGTCCTAGTTGCTCCAACAAATAAAGGTATATCATATTGTGGGAAATAAGATACTGAGGCCTCCATATTTTAGTCTTATTGATAAATTTGTAAGAATTTAACTTACACCTTCCTACATAACTTCTTTCAAAGATTGAAGAATTTAGTGAGAAGCATACTTCCAATGACAAGAAAGGGTTTAAAAAATCTACTATTTCAAAAGTGGTGAAAAATAAAGTTGTTTCACTTTCAAGTACTCTGTTTCTATTTTTCTTATAATAACATCCATTCCAATAGAAAATGATGAAGTTTACATTTTAAATCCAAACTTTGGCTTTAATTAATATTTATGACTTAATTTTTTTAAAAAATTCAAGGAAAGTTGCAATTATCTTTCTAATAAGATAATCATATTACATGTTTCAAGATTAAGAAATTAAAGAAATGCCATCTAACCAATTTTGCTGGAAAACCATATATTTTTACATCAATCAATATTATGTAATAGTTTTTTTCTCGCGCGGGAAACTAGTTTGTCTTCTCATTTATCTCTTTTCCTATCCAGAGTTTAATTCTGAAGCCTAAATGCTCTTTTTATCGCTGAAATTCCCCTTAAAAGAATAGTTTTTTTTCTTTTTTTTATAGATCGGCAATAAAAAAAGACGTTGTTCTAGACGCATCTAATTATTTTGTCGCTCTTGGTACCTAAGCAATTGTAGATAAATTTGCCCATGGGTTTATTCAGTTGCAAAGTGAGTTAACTGATACAATCAGTTTTTCGTTCCTTCTGCATACAAGCAATTTTTTAAGGCTTAGTAATTTTATGCATATTTGTAACCGAGCTCTTTCATACTATATTTTTTCACCTAAAATATTCAATAAATGTTGTTTGATGAAATTTCTACATTTCAATATTGAAAAAAACATTTATAGCTTAATAATTTGGATAATAAGTTATTATTATTGGGAAATGATTTTTAATCCAAAATTAATAATCTTTCAATTATTATCTAATAATATTGAACCCTGTTATCATGCAATTACCATTTTAGCATGAATTTACATTTTTAAACTCAGCTTTTACCCTAATTTTCTGTACGGTGTTATAGTTTCAATGTAATGCCAATTTGTATACATTTTATGAATTTGTAATTTTAATGCAATTCTTATTTTCATAAATTTAAAATTCTTTTTTAAGTACATTAAGCTAGAGTGTTTTATGCTATATTTTTTATTTGAATTACTCTCAATCACACTGATATAATATTTGGTATATTTTTTATGCGCATGTAATTTTATGTTATAATTACAAACATTTTAATATGAAAGTTTTAAAAATAAGAATAAAGGTTATCACGTATTCAATCTTCGCACAATATTATAAATTGAAAGTTTAACTATGCTTTTTAGAGGCAGTTAAAGAAATTTAGTTGAAATTTTAGTTAAAACCAAGCTAAATTTTTTTCGCAAATTGATTGATTGATTTTTATGATGTTTTAAAATGTAAGAAAATAAAATAAATGTCTTTTATTATTCCTAACTTTTCTGTCCTAGTTTTTCTAGCAGAAATGTTATCAATAAATTTTATACAATAATACTTAAATTCTTTTCTTCGTTTAATCAAAATATTTAACCATGCAATTTTTGTTCTTTGTTGAAAAGGAAATTATGTTGCTATTTCACCAGTTTACATACCGGTTAATAAATTTAAAATATTTATGCATCTAATACAAAATAATTTTTAAAAATGCTTTGTTGCAGGAAGTATTATTAAAAAGTTATGTAGGAATTTTTAAAAAAATGGAGAATAAATTCGATAAGGATTTTACTATTATTATTATTTGATAATAGCACAGCTTGTATTGATCGAAGGATTTTATTTATTAATTACATGGTTATATTTTAAAATAGGTCATATTTGAAACATTCAATTGATTATGTCTGCATCGTTGTCCATTAAGACAAAGCAACTCAATTTTATATAATTCATTGAATAATAAAACTTAATACTAGAAATGCTACGTGTTATTACCATCAAGTTCGATTTACGTTAAGTGATATGAAGCTTCGAAACATATTTTGCAGAATATGTTTATATTTTATCTAGCATAAAAATTATTTTCAACAAGATGTACTTTGAAATGAGAATAACAGTAAAGATTTATTATATTTCGTCCATCAGTGAATGGAATAAAGAAATTAGTTTTAAACAAAACTTTTTTTTCTAGAAAGAGTTCTCATAGAATTTATGAACCAATATGTTTATAAATCATTTTTAAAAAATGAAATATTCTAATCCATTGCCTAGAGATAATAAAAAACACTACTTAAACTTCCACAATATTTATAACAAAATAAAAAACAAACATTATTATATTTTTCAGTTGAAAGCAAATGTAACCAATTACAAACTGGATAAACATTTAAATACTTCTTTATTTATGTGTATTATGTATTCATATTTACGTATTATAACTCGAATTTCTTTTCTTTTAGATATCTAATAACTCTTTTATGCATTTTTTAAAACTCATTATAAATGTAGCCTTGTTTTGATAAACATAAGTATTTTCTTCAAATTACTTTTTAAAAAATCCCGAATAAGAACATTTTTTATCTCATTCTAGAAGTAAGTGAATACTTTTATTGATATATATAACATTTATATATAACATTTGCAAATTTAAAGATGTAAACCATGACTCAATTTAAATATCAATAGAATTTTTAAATAATGGATTCGAAATGCAATTCTGAGAGAAATATATTTCGAAATTTTAATAAATATTCTGAATAGGAGAATATTGAATAAACAACTAAGAAAAAATGAAAAGATAAATTTATCGTTTTTCAAAAGCATATTTTATTTTTCAGTCATGAAATTTAAATTATATTTTTTCCATAAGAAAAGATCGAAACGGCATATAAAATAGCATGAATATTACGTATTTAAATATTTCAGAAATAGGTTGTTTACGGTTTTAAAATTCTTGCATAAAATTAAAGTATTAGTACATTCAAAGTATTATGCATTCTCCATAATTGAAGATTCAGTCAGCAATGAAGATGTGTATGACTTGTAATAATTGAAGAACTTTTTGGTTGCATTATTTGTTTTTGTTTTGTTTTTCTTTTGAAATCAATTACACTTTTTTTTCATTAAATTCTGCAATGGAGTAATTTGGATTCGCTAAAAATCATAAAGAAAGAATAATATAAAAAGAAATGAAATAAGAATTCCTTAAGAGTTCTTTTTAAATTTCTAATTCTTCAATGAATTAAAATAATGAAAAACCAAATTGGATGGAAACAATTGATTAAAATTATGCAACTAAAAAGATAATTATCAAAATTATTATCTTTTTAATTACAATTTAATACTAAGATTAGTATAAATTCTGGAGATGACAATATTTAGCTGCATTTTACAATTTCTTTTATGTAGCAAACTGATTCAATTTTTCGAAAAGATAAAATTATTGAAAATAAATTTCCTCATACGAAGGAACGGAAATGAACAAGCTTTAATATGAAACAAAAATAGTATTTCCCCCCATGTTATTTAAACTTCATTTCTGTGTATTTGTCTAGAAATATTTGCATATATTCTTTTGTATTTGTGTTTTGAATGTTCTATTTTGTTTTATCATACTTCTTCAACTGTATTATAGCATATACTATATGTTTCTGCTAGTTTGTGAGTAGTTTTGAGTATTTAACTTGCGTATTTGCTTTTCCTCTCTTTTTTGCATTGGTGCTTATGGCATTATTTTCGGAATTCATCCTACTGTTAATTGGAAAATGACTTAAATCTGTAAGCCTTGTGGTATACTTGTTGGCACACAAGGAGTTTATTCGTCGAGAACCAAAAAAAAATATATGAAACAAAGAGCATGCTTAAAACATTTTCTTATTTAGAGTTTTTTTATTGCACACGTAGAATAATCCCGTGCACCACTAAGTATCACAAGGGGTATGCAATACATTACATACAGAAATCACAGACAATATAGAACAGCCATGTCCAATAGAGAATAGCCATGTCCGAACCGGGACTCCAACCCAGGGCACTCAGATCACGCCTAAGACAATTTAGAGAATTGATGCTATAGAAGGGATTTTTCTTGTTTGCAAAAAACCAAATGCTGGAATTATACTACTGAAAGAGCTTCAAGTTTAGTTTGCCAAGTTAGCTTTTCTTTAAGATGATAACTATTTGTGGCACTGCAACATTGCGTTGATTATCCATACATTTAAACTAAAATTGCATCATTTTTTCTTCCAAGAAATAGGCACGATTTAAAGTTTTTCATGCAATATCCATATATAACAAATTGTTACAGAAATTATGCAATAATAGTGAAGGGGGAAATCAGAAGTGTTGGATAGTTGAAAACGATGTATCCAAAAGAAATCACAAGTAACAATGTATGTTTAACACAAGTAACGTTTACACAAAGATGGTACTTGCAGAAATTAACAACTCACAGGCAAATAAAAAATTTTAATGTACAAAGGTTTATCAACAAGACTTATAACTGCTGGCAATACTTCAAAGACGCAAACATCCTCTCATCTGAGAACCTCAATGAAATGTAAGGAATTTTCAAGAAGAATCGTTCAATTTTTACACCCAATTTAGAAGTTGTTATAATTCTTATGTTTTCTTAAACTTTTTCGCCAAATTGCTACATTTTTAGTTCAGGTTTGGCGCGATTCATATAGTATCCATTATAAATATCAGTGAGATTAAGAGGGAAATGAGTTGTTATAGATTTCTAACATTATGTACATAATATTGCGGAGTATTTCGACATTTCAATAATTTTATAAACGTTTTTCAATACATAGATATTAAAAGATTTTGCATTTTAAATGTTAAGTCTCTCTCCTAATCCATTTATCTTAAACGCAACATGATTTTAAATGCATGGCATACATAAATATTTATTTTATATTCTTTGTGTCAGTTCTATATTATTATAATTGACTGATAAGTGGATAAAAAATTTTTTTCTACTTTTGTTTTTCTTTGTGCGGGTGCAATTTAATCTGACAGATTTTCTTTTCATTCAAGCATATCATA
>JAOUZG010002622.1:0-12419 GCA_026289955.1 Argiope argentata | reverse complement strand
ATACAAAGTCCATTCAATCCGAACCCGCTACGCTAAAAACGTAACAACTGGTGTCAGAAGTGGGATTGAATGGTGAAAACTAGAGCGATGGAGGAAGCAGATAAAGCAAAATTTGAACAGCTTTTTGCTTTCATTAAAGAAATGAAAGAAGGGCAAGAGAAGATGGAGAAGAAGATAGAACAAGGGCAAGAAAAGATGGAGAAGAAGATAGAAGAAGGGCAAGAAAAGATGGAGAAGATAGAACGAGGGATAGAACAAGGGCAAGAGAAGATCGTTGAAGCAATCAATTCCAAAGTAGATGCTTTGGCGGAAAAGGTTCAAGAGAACGAAACAAAGATTCACAATATTCAGCAGAGTTGTGAGCAGAATTGTGAAAATCTACGTAGAGCTGAAGAGAAATTTGATGAAAGATTGAACGCATTTGCACAAGAATTTGAGGAAAAATTGAAGAGAATGGAAGGTGCACAGATAAAACCTGAAAACCAATCTCCGAATGTTCGAGAATCTGGCATAGCTCAACCTGTGCCTGCTATTCCTAAATCAAGCATTAAAGTTTCAACGTACGACGGAAAAACATCTTGGCAAGTCTACAAGACTCAATTCTCCATTGTCGCAGAAGCCAATGGTTGGGATCCAGTCACGAAGGCTCGTCAACTAGCTGCATCACTACGGGCTGAAGCTGCTGATATTTTGAGAACTGTTCCCGAAGATCAACATCTGAACTTTGATGCTCTTTCAAACGCTCTGGAGTTGCGCTTCGGAGAAAAGTGCCTCAAGGACTATAGCCGTCTTCAGTTAAAGACTCGGCAACAACGATCGAATGAAAGCCTGCAAGAGCTTGCAGCAGATGTAGAGAGGCTCTCCCATCTTGCCTTCTCCGACTGTCCTGCCGAGGTACGAGAAACACTGGCCCTGCAGTATTTCATCGACGGTGTGAGGGATCCAGAGATACAAAAGTCACTGCGAATGGCTGAATTGAAGGACTTGAAATCAGCCTTGGTTTACTCAATGAAATTTGAAGCAGCTCAGCAAGCTTCACGGAGGGATCGCCACTCAGTAAGAGGTGCTACGGTTCAAGATGTATCAGACTCTTCGATGCAAAATCTAACTGAAGTGGTAAAAACAATTTGCGAGGTTATCCGGAAAGGAGATGAAAGGCCCAATAAACATGGCCAGAGAACTGTGAAATGTTGGAAATGCGGCGACGAGGGCCAAGTTCAAAGGAATTGTTCAGCCCGCTTAAATAAACGGGCTAAAGACCCTTCTCAAAACAACCAGGAAAACTAGAATTTGGCTGTCTCGCGGGGCGGAGGTTGCCAGTTGAAGAAAAGCCCCATTTTGGAGTTTTACAGATATCTTCTAGAGGTGGCGGTGAAAATGGTTTATTCGTCGAAGCCTTCATCAACGGAGCTCCCTGCCGAATGATCGTTGACACAGGAGCCAACGTAACCATCATGCGAAGATATGTTGCAGAACAACTCGGAAGGAAAATTCTCTGGACACCGCCCTGCGTCACCCTCCAAACAGTCACTGGTGACAAAATCCCGATTATTGGAAAAATGAATATTGTGATAAGATTTGGAAATGCTACTTATGACCATGCCGTTTACATAGCTGAAATTACAAATGATTTTATACTTGGACTGGACTTTCTGAAGAAATATGATTTTGTGATTGACTTTAAAAATAACTCCCTGCACTCCACATCGGAAGACGTGACTCTTTTCCATTTAGGTTCTGGAGGAGTAAATATATGCCATCAGATTGTTGCTTCAACAGACTTTGTCATCCCAGCTAGAAGAGAAATGATTTTAGAGGGATCTACTGGCGAAACGGAGAATTTCCGGTTTGGTGTTGTTGAATTTTCCAGCGACGGGAGTCTTCCAAGTGGAACGATGGTGGCCTCCAGTCTTGTAGATCTTTCGAAAAAGAATGTACCCGTCAGGGTTATCAATGTTAGTAATAAATCAAAATTAATTAAGAAGGGTGAAGTTCTAGCTAAATGCTCTCCAGTTACCTGTATCGAGAAGAATTCCCACTTAACATCAAAGGAGTCTTCCGACTTTTTGAGCCTGGAATTACTTAAAGACACTGAATTGGAGGAAGAGCAAAGAGTTGCTGCAGGAAGAGTTATTGATGAATTTAAAGACTTGTTCTCCCAAACATCTGATGATGTTGGCAGAACAAAGTTAACGCAACACCGAATCAATACTGGAAATCATCCTCCTATACGACAGAACGCCAGAAGATTGCCATTTGCCAAAGTGGAAGAGGTGAAAGAATTGTTAAATGACATGCAAGTAAAGGACGTCATCGAATCTTCGTCTAGTCCTTGGGCCTCTCCCATCGTTTTGGTCCGTAAGAAAGATGGTTCTACAAGATTCTGTGTAGATTACCGGCGACTGAATGACATCACGAAGAAAGATTCGTACCCTCTTCCCCGAATCGATGATACACTAGATACACTCTCCGGGAACGAGTGGTTCTCCACTCTCGATCTGAAGAGTGGATACTGGCAAGTGGAGATCCATCCTGACGATCGTGAGAAAACAGCGTTCACAACTGGAGGACATGGACTGTGGCAATTTAAGGTCATGCCTTTTGGCCTTTGTAATGCGCCAGCAACTTTTGAACGCCTAATGGAGACAGTTTTAAAAGGACTTACTCCAGAAGCTTGCCTCGTTTATCTCGATGACATCATCATAGTCGGACGGAATTTTGAAGAGCATCTTTGTAATTTAAGAAAGGTTCTAGATAAATTAAAAGACGCTAACTTGAAGTTGAATCCATCTAAATGTCGTTTGTTCCGTCATGAGGTAAGCTACCTTGGACATATAATTTCTGCAGTGGGCGTCTAAACAGACCCGCAAAAAGTGTCAGCAGTTAGAGACTGGCGCCGCCCTGAAAATGTGCATGAACTTAGAAGCTTCCTGGGCCTCTGCACATATTACAGGAGATTTGTTAAGGGGTTTTCTTTTATCGCTAGACCACTACACGGGTTAACTGAAAACAAACAAAAATTCTTGTGGTCGGATGAATGTGAAAAGGCATTTAACGACTTGAAAGAAGCCTTGACATCGGCTCCCATCCTGTCCTATCCTGATCCTGAAAAACAATTCATCCTGGATACAGATGCAAGTAACGAGAGCGTTGGAGCAGTATTGTCTCAGGAAATCGACGGCCACGAACGTGTCATCGCATATTGGAGCAAGTGTCTTTCGAAACCAGAACGAAATTATTGTGTCACCAGGAAAGAATTGCTCGCTATAGTGAAGGCCGTGGAGAATTTCCATAGTTATCTTTATGGAAGAAAATTTCTGCTTCGAACAGACCATGCATCTCTGACTTGGCTTCTAAATTTCAAGAATCCGGAGGGTCAGATAGCCAGATGGATACAGAAACTTCAAGAATACGACTTTGAAATTAAACATCGGAAAGGGTCGTTGCATGGAAATGCAGATGCCTTATCAAGAAAGCCCTGCTCCGAGGGTTGTCGCTACTGCTCCTCTGCTGAAAAGAAATATGGGATTGTTACACCAACTGTACGCCAAATCGCAGGAGCCGTCCAACATCAATCTGATCCCTGGAGTGACGAAGAGGTTCGCAAAGAGCAAATACACGATCCTGACACTAAACCGATTATAGAATTCATGCAATCACACAATTCAAGACCTGAATGGCAGAACATTTCAAGCTTCAGTACTGGAACTAAGCGTTATTGGGCTCTCTGGAATTCACTCGAAATTAGAAACGGCATCTTGTATAGAAAATGGGAGTCCGAAGATGGGAAGTCAGTTAAAGGGCAACTTGTACTTCCCCGATCGAGGATAAACCAAGTTCTGAAGGAGTTACACAGCAGTCCTGCAGGTGGTCATTTCGGAGTCATGAAGACAATTCATAAAGTACGGGATCGTTTCTATTGGAACAACTTGAAAGATGATGTTCAAGAATGGTGCAGAACATGTGATGACTGTAACGCCCGAAAAGGACCAAAAACACGCAGTCGTGGTAAGTTACAGCGGTATAATGTAGGTGCACCATTTGAGAGAATCGCCTTTGACATCTTGGGACCTCTCCCTCGGACGGACAATGGAAATAGAAACATTCTAGTTGTTATGGATTATTTCACGAAGTGGCCAGAGGCTTATCCAATTCCTGATCAAGAGGCGACTACTGTAGCAGAAGTCTTACTTCAGAACTGGATTTCCAGATTTGGAACACCTCTTCAGCTTCACTCTGATCAAGGGAGGAATTTTACTTCTGCTGTATGTCAAGGACTCTGCAAACTCCTTCGAATCGACAAAACTCAGACAACACCTCTTCATCCCCAATCAGACGGCATGGTAGAGAGGTTCAATCGTACTATTCTAAATAACCTCTCTCTTTTCATTTCGAAAAACCAACAAGATTGGGATCAGAAACTACCCTTGTTCCTGCTTGCTTATAGAAGCGCGGTTCACGAAACGACTGGCTTCACACCATCCAAGATGCTCTTTGGACGGGAACTCCGACTGCCCTGTGATCTTCTGTTCGGGTGTCCACCGGATACGCCTTCTTCGCCTGTGGATTATGTTCAAGACCTCCAGGCCCGTTTAGAGGACGTACACAGGTTTGCCCGAGATCGGATCAACATAGCGACGGAAAAGATGAAGACCAGGTACGACACGAAAGCCACCGGACTTGAATTCAAGGAAGGTGACAAGGTATGGTTCTGGAACCCGATTCGACGAAAGGGACTCTCTCCGAAGCTGCAGTCTTCCTGGGAAGGCCCTTATACAGTCCTGAAACGACTGAATGACGTCGTGGTTCGAATAAGGAAGTCACCGAACTCAAAACCAAGAGTAGTACATTACGACCGGCTAGCCCCTTATTATGGTGATTTGTCAAATACTTAGTTGAAACCATGGTTTCCTCATTTATGTAAATATGACCTGTATATTTGTAAATAGTGTTCTTTATGTTAATTTTTTTTTCAATGATTATGTCTGTAATTTTGTGTGTATGGAATTGTCACTTTTGAGTGCCTTCTGCTCGGGGTCTGTACTGCCCGGGACGTGCAGTCCTTGAGGAGGGGGCAATGTTACAAGCGGGCGAGCGGCACGAAAACTCGCCAAAGTTGGCCACGTTTGGCGAGGAGCCTCGCGCCAGCTTGATTGGTTTGGCGAAAGGAATAATCTAGTAGCCGCTAGATTGTGCGCGATGTTTTGAGAATTTCCACGAGACTCAGGTGCACGCGCTTCTCGGCTATATAAGGACGAGTAGCCGGCGTTAGTTAGTTAGTTGCTATAGTGATTTGATCGAGTTAGTTGAGAGTTTGCTCTGAAAAAAAAAGCGTCTCGCTGGACTAAAGGATTTGTGAGCTGTGTTTGCGTTTGCTGTTAACGCTGTGTTATTGAGCTCGCTGCGATTTACTGTTGCTGTGCTATACGATAGCTGTTTTGCAGTCTGTTTTTATCGTACGTAAGACTTGAATTTACGCTGTAATTGACTGTTGACTGCTGGATTGTATTTATCTGAAATTTTTACTTTATTAATTATCCTGTAAATAACTGTAAATAGCTGTAAATAAATTTGTTTGTGCTGTCATCATACAAAGTCCATTCAATCCGAACCCGCTACGCTAAAAACGTAACAATATATATATATATATATATATATATATATATATATATATATATATATATATATATAAATGTTTTACTTTAATTCAGGGCAAAATTTAGATAACTCAGGAGTTGAACTATCAAATAAATTAAGAAAGCAACTCGAGCCGAAAGAAAGTTTATATTCCTTCATATCGCACTAAAAATGGATTCTATCGGTTTAAAATTTTCAAAAAATTTATTGAAAATTTCTGAATTTTACATGAAAATATTTTTCCCTTCTTAAGATATGGAAGTTTTTCGAAAAACGAATTGGGATTAGAGTTCCGTTTCGAACTCCATATTGCGAAAAAGTGAAGAAAGTGTGTTGGTTGGAAAGGAGTCAGTCAATAAGACAAGTTAAACAGATTGATAAAAAAAATTAGCTGGGACGGAAGTGAAGTGCAAATGCCCGTTTCTTTTTCGAGCTCTCAATTGCATAAGCTGATATTTTTTGAAGTAATCTTTTGTGGAATTGAGACAAATTTTAGAGAAGCCATACTCAAAATTATTAGCTTCCCAGAAGGTTAAATTCGCAATGAAATAATCAAATATTCGTTTCAATGATGAAATGTGCAGTTTATATAATGAATCGATCCTTAAATTGCGAATTCTTATGAAAAACGTTATCTCCTTCTTCGGGATTTCATTTTCCAAGGTGTAGGGACCACCTAAGTTTATAGAAAAAAATAACCTAAAAAAGCAGTTGACCCAATTCATTAATTACAGTTAAGAGGGAAAGCCTACGTCTCAGCCAGTTTTAAAGTAGTTTACGAAAAGCTTCTTTCTACTTACTAGTTGGTTTTAGAGCCGTTTTAGGGAAGCAGCATTCAACGTCACATCAACGTTTAGAGCAGTTTTCGAGACGTCCGTCAGACCGACTTTCTTTGTTCTAGCCGGTAATTAGCCACCTGAAGGGTTAGTTTTTAGGGATCAAGGGAAGAGGTAATTTCTTGGGCTTGGAGTTAAGGGTGCTCATTGTCCTAGGAGATAGTCCTTAGAGTAAAGGTCCCGGCTAGAACTAAGTTAAGCGCCACAGCTTGGAAGGATCAGAGCCGTAACTACCTTCTCGTGGTGGGCGGTGCTGTTGGAACTGAATTTCCTTGTCATATGAGCGCCAAAAACAAATCTCCCTTTAGAAGGCAACGAAACGACTCTAAAAAGTAACTGTAAAAAGCTTTGAATTTTTCCAACGATCATTCGAACTTTAATACCTTTTTCTCATTAAAAAATAAAACGAAACGGATAAAAACTTTCATTCTGTTTCTCCAGTTCTCGTGGAAAAGACCGTCTCAGCAGCAGTTGGTGATGTCTCTTCTATCTAAGAGCCTTTCTGTAGACTTGCTTTTAGAGGTCAATTCTAAGAAGAAAGCCCAGCAAATAATAAAAATGAAATCCGCGTGGCCTATCTACACCGCATAATTATTCGCTGACTTGGACAACTCCTTGATATGAAGCATTTCATTTCACATTTCCTTCCTATAAACTTCCAAAATTAATATATATCGACTCCATCAAACTACCAGTCAGAGCATGCATACTCAATCCATTAAGATGTTTCCAGTGTCAATGTTTCGCCCATTCGAAATTTAATTTCAACATTATAATAAAATGCGGCATCTGTTCTGAAAAAAAAAAGGCATGGAATCTGAGAATGCACAGCGCAGGAGAAATGCGTTCTCGGTGGTGGAGAGCATGCAACCGTTTCTCTATCATGAAAATTTTAGACTCTGGAAAAACAAATAACACTTAAATTTAAAGAAGAAATTCCTTATACAGGAGATAGAAACAAAGCTCCAGATGAAGCTCCTACACCTGGATTGAGTTTGACTCTGTTGCAAAAAATTTCTGTGAAAATTGTTCTTGCTCAAATGGTATAAACCATTCGACCAAATCAAATTCTTTGTCGCTAAAGCGTCGTCTTCGACGTCACTCAAAATTTGCATACGTGAAACATGAAAGTTAACAAAATTTGCATTTGTGACTTTCTTCCCTTTTATGCAAAAAAAAAAAAAAAAGAAAAAGCTTATACCGATATTCTATACTCGACTCACAATATACTTTAATTATCTTGAGCTGTGGATATTCTTCAACGTTTGAACCCACATTTAAACTTTATAAAAGTAAATCTCATATAAGTTATAATATTTTAGGATTTTTTTATTTATTAATTTATGAGAAAACCAAACTATAGAAAAAAGATTAAAAGTAAAAATCAAGCACTTAAATTTATACTTGAGAGCTGAATAACACAAGTTTTAATATTTCAATCTATATCTGAGTTAATGTGAGAATCAATTTAAAAAATCCCTTAAAATTGCCTTTCCGTTCTGATATGAACCAAAATAATAATTGATGTCATTTACTTGAGAGTTTTAATGAATCCCTAATTAAAAGATTAAGCTAAAATAATTTGAAGGATTTTAAGCATTAATATTTGCCAGTAAAAAAGCTTGTAAAATATGTCTAAATCGATCGATAGACGGAAAACTATTTTTATAAAATGTATTTAGACGCATTATATTAAATTAAAATTCATTTTGAAATTTTTCTTTCATTAAATTAATGCATATTTTGAATAATGAGGAAAATATTACCAAATTTTATTCATTGATTTTTTTACATAAACAGATACTCTGCCTTCTAAGTGATTCCCTAAGAAATATATACCCTTTTAACGCAATAATCATAAGTAGAATTTCATTAATCTGTATGTGTTTTGAAATTTTGAGACGGATAGTTGAATTTTATTCAAAATTTGGTAGAAATAACTCACACTAAGTTTCATCCATCAAGCTAACTTTGGAGCCAGCGTGTTCGGCCATCTAGAAACAATTAGATCAATAAAATTATAAAAATAAATATCCCGGATTCAACAAGGTTCTAATTTTTTTTACAGTTACAGAAATTATCTTCTTCTTCTTTTTTACTTCGGATTCTGTCAAGTGTAAACATTCTTAAAATCAATTGTGCATGTAATACCAAAGATATTTTTCTCAATTCATTAAAATATTGAGTAGAAGCTCAACAAAAGTCATTGGAAGAGAGTGTAGATAAGTTTGAAATGAGAAATCCAATTTCGAATATTCGAAAACCATTACTGGTGATCATATACAAAATGAATATTGCAAAATTTGCATGAAATCTTACCTTCAAGATGCCAGTCAAGAATTACAGCAAATAAAGGTGTAATATTGTCCACAGAAAAACACAGAGTCCAAATCTTTGAATCATAGTTCTGTTAGTGAAGATGAGATTGCTATTCATTCGAAGCTCATTAAAGAACACCGAGGTTAAAATAATAATTTAAAAATGCTTAGCTCCCAAAACGTATTCCATAGAAATGCTTTTAGAGTTTGTGTTCCCGATTCCACTTCCTATGGTGTTTGAACAGAACTTAAGGTGCTGAGTCCCTATGGCGTAGAGACTCACTACACTCTATAATCATATTGAGGCAGATAGATTAGATATGATTAATCTGTGTCTCACAAAATTTTATACAATGAAGTCAAAGCATTGCTAAAATAGTGTAGAATTTCCATTGGCTAATAGATTCGTGTTTTCGTTTTTTTTTTTTTTTTTGCACAAGAGCTATATTTGGCGATACTGCACAAAGCAAAGGGTAAAGCCCTAAATAATAAAAACATAAATGTTAAAATATAAAAGCAAAAGGTAAAAGTTCAAGAATATACAGGGTTAATAAATTTAAATGAAACACTGATTCGAAAAAAAAAACATTACAACTAAGCGATGCAAAAAGTCAAACGTGAACAGTAGTTAAAAAGTATTAGATAGAAGCATAAAAGCCAATAGTATTTAAAATTTTTGGGTGGAATTACTTACCCACAGGTCCTTTAAAGCTAATGAGGATAACTAGAAAGGTATAAGCGAGAAGAATTGAAAGATGTAAATTCGATTAAACTATGTTTATTGGTGAAATCTAAGTGGCCTCTCCACAAAAGAGATTTTTATGCGTGTAGCGAGTATCCCTATACGGTGGGGAGTCAATTTAGCATCAACTTCTCGTATAAAGTGAACAGGTCACTGATTAACTATCGGTTTAATTGAATGTAATTTGTTGGAGAACTGCAGATGCCATGATTCCTGCTAAGTAGTAAAGACTGAATAAGTTAAGGACCCTTTAGCTTTCAGAATAGGCAAGTGAATATAATACAAAAGATGATGCAGATTTAACACCAAAATCTGTACTTTCATTTCCGGAAATACCTACGTGTCCTAGAACCCAGATAAAAATGACTTTAAAACTCTATTTTGAAGAAGTTTCTAAATAAAATCTAGACAGTAGCTGAGTTGATCTGATTTGGTTAATGCCGAGGTGTCTCCAAAGCACTCATACAATTAGTATAAATTATAAAATTACGCTTAGAAGAGGCGGAATGTGGAATTCCCTTAAGAGCACAGAAAATTACTACTAATTCAACCATGAATACATAGCAATAGTTGTGTGAACGATAGCTTAGTGTATCAGATAGAGTTATGATGGCGCAATCAGTATGTCCACTTGATTTCGAACCATCCTTGAAAACTGGTACAAAGGAAGAGTAATGACAGCGATGAATTTATCGAATACAGTGAAGGGATTTAAAAACAAAACATGAGTGATATCCCATGAAGCAAAGGAATAAAAATCAAAAGACTTAAGGGTGACATTTATAGTTCTGAACCAAGTACGATATTTTTGACTGTCTCCCAAATAGGAAGAGTATGGAAGGGCCGTGAGTCATGAATTATTCAAAGAGAAACAGGAAGAATCATACGACTAATGGGATTATTTCGGATAGATTTTGCATGAAAATAAAATAAATTATGTGGGATTGCATCTAATCAAGGGATGGTATTGTAGCCAGAAAAACTGATATAGCAATTATACAATTTTTGACACCGCAAATAAAGTGGAAAGTAGTGAAAAATAATATATAATCTCTCAACTTGAGAAGTGCGAAATGCTTTGGAAAAAATACTCAGAGCAGTGTAGTGGATGGTTTCCAGTCGTTTCAAAAATGTAGGGCGTGCGGTGCAAATACCATACAAGCGTAATCAATGTGGAAGAGGATGACAGCTTCGAAAATACGGAGCAAGGTGGTTCGATCTACACTCCGTGACGTTTTGGAGACCACCTTCAATATATTCAATGTTTTCTCACACTTCTTTCTCAGGTGTAAAATATGCGGTAGTAAGGGGAGCTTTCTATCTAATATCCCTCATAAAAATATTTTTCATTTACCACAGGAATAGGTCTGTTAATAATGTTAATATTCTGATACTGGTGAATGATTTTTTTCCGTCAGAAGTGAATGCACCTACTCATCACTGGAGATATACTGCGGCCATTTTTATGGCATCAAGCCATACCTTATTAACTACTTTTTGCAATTATGACTTTATGAGATCTCATATTGTTACTTTGGTGTGAGATCTTCAGATCATCAATGTAAAGAGTTCATTGAACAGATGATGGGAGAACATATAAAAGGTGACCCAGATAAACTATAAAAAGTGTGACTTTGGAGATATTTCCTTGTGGAAATCCCACAGCCCACAAAGAAGAATCAGAGCAAAAGTTGGCAACACCAACACGAAAGGTTCGATGGGATAAAAAGTTCATTAAAAAGGTAGGTAACCTTTCTCTAAAACTAAGGTTAAAACGTGTAGAAAGTATGCCGAAGCGCCATGCATGGTCAAATTCTTTCTCAGTACCGAAGAATATGGTAAAAGGTGATTTTTCCTAACTTATTTGATGGGTATCTCAGTTTTCAGTTAAACGAGGTTATCAAAAATAGATCTACTTCTACGGAAACTATTCTGCAACGGGAGATGCATCCTTGTTTCTCCAATTCATGCATAAGTCAAGTACTGTAAGATCATTAAGAACATAATCTCAAAGATCTTACAAAAAATTTGTCAAAGTAATCGACCTGTAATTCAGAGGATTCAATTATTCTTTGTTGGGTTTTATGATCGGAAACACAATAGCTTCACACTATTGAGAAGGATACGTTTTCTCAACCCAGATTCCTTTAAATAGCAGTAACAGATTTGAAAGCGAAAGTTGTATAGAACTGGAGAAGCATGTTATGTGGGATTGCATCTAATCAAGGGATGGTATTGTAGCCAGAAAAACTGATATAGCAGGCCATATGTAAACATTGAAGGTATTCAACCAAGCATCGTAACGCGATACGGTCGACAGTGCGTATATAAGGCAACAGATGTCTGGGGAAGCTATTATACTGATAGTTGCTGTTATAATGGTGGGTTATCAAGATTTAAGTGATTTTTAAAGGTGACTAATCTACGACGAATGAGAGAAGGAGCACAGCATTTCCGAAGTAGAGATGAAATTTGGATTTTCGCCCCCGACCATTTCTAGGACGTACCGCGAATACCGGGTTTCCTGTAAAACTTCAAATCTCCGACAGCTATATAGCTTTAAAAAGGTGATCCTTAATAGAACAGGATCATCGAAGGCTGAAAAGAATCATTACAGGAGATAGACGGTCAACATTTCCTCAAATTGCTGCTGATTTGAATGCAGGCCCATCAAAAAGTGTCAGTGTATGCATGTGGCTCTCCACTGAGGAGCAGTTTTTGTGCCAGACAGTCGTTTGGTCTTTTGTTACAAATTATGTATGTTTAATTAATATTTTAAAAAAGGGTTGCATTACCAAATTTTGTTATTATATGTTTTAAAGTGTTAGCAACAAGAATGTTTATATATATATATATATATATATATATATATATATATATATATAT
>JAOUZG010002583.1:661-28380 GCA_026289955.1 Argiope argentata | reverse complement strand
AAAAATCTTGGTACAGCAGTTGTACCGCCCGTAAGCTAGAGGTTAAAATGTTGTTCGAATGTAAAAATGGTTTTAAATGGAAATATTTCTCTATAATTTTTAATTTTATTTTCATTTAATCGTTGCTGATAGATCAATAACATGACCAGACAGCTTTGAAAGCTCCAGTTTCTGTAGGTGTCATCACAAAATATAATCAAGTAGTCGCTAGAAATGTACGTTCATTTATATGCATTTTATATTATCAGTGGCGTAACGAGTGTCGGTGGCATCATGAGAAGTGGTGGTATCCCCAGGTAGCACAGCCTGTTGCACAATATTTTATAATATTGTGAGATATTATAAGATATTAAACAATGTTCCACAGTATAAAACAATATTACGAATATTTATCAATATCATACAATATTGTACAATATTTGTGTACTACTAGAGATAATACGAGTTTTTCGCTTAGTGGATGGCTTAGTGAAAACCCAGGTGGCACATCCTGTAGCATAATATTGTACAATATTATGCGATATTGTATGATATTAAACAATATTATACAATATTAAATAATATTTCGAATATTGATTTATATTGTACAATATTTTTTGTGCTACTAGAGATAATATGAGTTTTTTGCTTAGTGGGTAGCTTAGTGAAATCCCAGGTAGCACATCCCGTAGCATAATACTGTACAATATTATGCGATATTATATGATATTAAACAATATTATACAATATTAAATATTATTTCGAATATTGTTCAATATTGTACAATATTTGTGTGCTACTAGGGAATCGAAGATGCCTGTTTTTTTTATTGTTATTAATTTTTGCTCCATCATCGTATTTTATTTCAAAATAGATAATAAATGTTCTAATGTTTCGTGCTCATGGCGCTCTCTAAAATCAAAAAGTCGAAGCATTTAACTACCAGTCGCTACGCTACTGCTTTTTTTTCCTTCATCGTTTGCCTTCCAATGAAAAGTGATATGAATCTCAATCTTATAAATCATATTATTATGCATTCATATCTATGTAGCTATTTTTTTAAAAAAAATTTACTATACATTTTTAAGTAATTACTAGCCAGTTCATTGCATATTTTCATTTAATTTTACCTGCCCGTTCTGCATTTAAATATTTCCATTTCATGACATATTACATAAATAAGTATTCAATTAAAATTTTCCATATCACCTGCATCCAGGAGGATTAGTAAATAATTTATTTATTGTTGTGATTCATCTAAATATTTAGTAGCCAGAACGGTAATATTTCATTTTTTTCTTTCTTTCTTTCGCTCTTAAATAAAAATCACATAATTTTAATGAACAATATTTATAACTTTTTAAATTGTAGCATAACACATCTATTAATATAAATGACGATTCTTATTTTTTAAACAAACTGATTTTAGTTATACAAATTTTAACTGAGAAGTGCTTATATCTAATAATTAGATTGTATCTCCCAAGTTTTAGTTAATATTTATGCACGCTAGATGGCGCCTATTTCTACCTTCAATAAATTTATATTGGAGGCAAAGACAAATCTCTACAAATTGTAACAACTTCGATATAAAAAATGACGGTAAATTCTTGCTATTTTACGCATGCGTATCCAAAATTAATGCCTATATACACTGAAGAGCCAGAAAAACTAGTATAGCTGGTCGTATGCAAATAATGGTGGTATTCAACCAATCATCGTAACGCGATTCGGTCGACTGTATATAAGACAACAGGTGTCTGAGGAAGCTATTACACCAATTCTTGTTGTTATAATGGTGTGTTATCAAGATTTAGGCGATTTTTACTGGTGACTAATCAACGGCGCACGAGAGAAGGAGCACAGCAATTACGAGTAGAGAGGAAATTTGGATTTTGGCATTTCATCTCTAATAAAATGGTGTAGAGAAAGTAATCGACGCCACAGACAAATTAGTACGACTTTGGTCCCATTCGCCACAAATGACACAGAAAAACAAAATTGATCCTCGAATTTTTTTCCCACCCTTTATTATATTTTACATTGAAACGGGCAAAACACTTTGTTTGTCTTCATACTTGCCTCCCCCCCCCTTATGACTAAAGCCTTGGGTATACATGCTTCCCAGTCACTAATGTACTTGCCTAACACAATAATAAAGAATTAACGACCAACATTTTTTTCAGCTTTAAATTTTAATGCTTCAACGGTTTTTTCATGAATTTTTCATGATTTATGAAAACGGTTGATTTAATTTTTTATTATAAATCATTCATTTAAAGTTATAATTCTAATTTTAAAATATTGAATAAGCTCTTAAAATATATCAAAAAATTATTATTATCAGTTTTTCTATGCATTCAAACGAAAAATGAGAAATATTAAAATCTGTATGCTTTAATTTCAATTCACTAAAAAGTTACTAGACACTTAAATTTTTTAAAAAATATTTGAAATGAAGTAAAACAAAATAAAGATTAAAATGAAATCTACAATGCATATTTCAATGTATCATGTCAGAACATCATTTCTTGAACGGCCAAGCACCACGTACTCGCGCAAATTAAATTATAATTTTATTCATTTTTAATTGTTTCATTGAATGAGTCACTTTAATATTGCAAATGATCCAAAAAAAACTTTGTCTCATATTTATTGTTTAAAAAAAATTCCTATTTCCTATTTATTTCATTTCATATAATCACGTACTCAAAATGATATTTTTATAGGTTTTATTTGCTGTAATTGTTAATTTATTTATTTTTAATCAGAGGTTTTGTAAATGGGATGGCAACGCGAAGATAATAAAATTTCAATTTTTCGCCTACGGTTTTTCTAATTTTACTCCTACGGAATTTTGTCTACCTCTTTCCCAAAATAATATCATGTTCTGACATGATAATAAAGTGACTGCTTAAAAAAAAACAGGAATTCTAGATTTAATTTTAAACATTTCTGAAAGATAATCTAAATCATCTGCTGTTAAAAATACTTGTTATTAACAAATGCAGATGATCATTTAGCATACTATCTTTATCTTTAAAAAGTTTTTTTTCATCATTACTTTTCAACGTAATATTATCGCAATGAAATCTTATATATCGAATTCTAAGTAAATCACATCTAATCTTACTTTGGTTAAATCAATCGTCTTAAATCCGGAGATTTCCTAAATATTAGTGAATTTTTATGCAAAAAAATAAGTTTTCGTTATAAATCAGTAGTTGATTGTCTACAAAATTGAGAGTACTTTTCAAAAATATTACACTATTATGAGGAATTGAAATTATTGGGAAAAAAATTAATTACAATTTGTAAGAATCGAAAATAGAATAAATAAACGTTACTAGTAATTTATATTAAAAGCCGTCCAAAATACGTTAGGAATAAAAATTATATTCAATTTTCATCAGTTCAATATATTAATATCAAAACATTCAAATCTAGAAATTGGCAGACAATCCTCTGCTATTTTGCAGTTCCATTTCATTTACAAAATAGCAAAGGTTTCTTATCCGTGTTTTGTATAAAGAATCGAAAATATTTTCAAAAAAATCAGGGTATTTATGCGCGATATAAATCACTATATTTTATCAAAATAAATGAGTTTGATGAGTAATAAAATAAGATTCACAATACTGTGTTCAAGCTTTATAAGATTTAAAGAGTTTACAGCTTCAGTGAGACTTGAGAAATTTATTGAATTACAAATATGATTGAAAAATTAACTACAATTTGTTTAATGTGCTAAATAACTATACTGCAGCTATCTTTTTTGCAATTTATTTAATATCATAAATTTAATTCATTATTTTCTCCTAATAAATTAGTGAATAGATATATATATGCATTATAATTAGCAAATCGCTTTATTTTAATCTGGAGTGGGTAGCACGCTCTTGGTTGCAATCTTGGCGTGCTTTTTTTTCCTCGCCAATACAAGTGTATATATAGATATAATTTTCTTCCTCGTATTCTGGGAGTCCGGGGTTCGAGTCCCAGTTCGGGCTTGGTTGTTCTTCTGTGTGCTATCAGTGAGATGTGTGAATGTGCCCCCCTGTAAAAAGGGGCTGTGCTAGCGAATGTGGTGAGTGTGTAGCTAGGTCGTACTGTTGGCCCTAGTTGGCGCTACTTCAAAAAACAAGAAACGCTCCTTTCGGCTTAAATCTGCTGATGTATCATCGGGGGGCTTGTCCAATATGGAAAGTGCCATAAGTAAGAACAACAATAGAGATCATTTACCTATTAATAGCTATGCATTTATTTTAATGCAAATAAATTTCCTTATTATAATAATATGTTATTTCTCTATTATTATTATTCGAATCGTATTATACCGCGAACTATATTAAATCATCATTGTGAATTAAATAAAGAAACTAAAACATACGTTTTATTGAAAATGTTATACAATAAAATTTCATAAATGTGGTAGTAATAATTGCATGTTTTTAATAATTTTAATTAAGATCTAAAAAGAAACTAGAGGATAATCTAAAGATAAGAAACTATCAGAGAAAGAGAATGCTATCTTTACAGATACATCTTTCATCTGAACGTCAACCTTTATTAATCAGGTCGGTATGTGCCGACCCTAAAATCACCGTTTTCGTAAATATTTAAAATGTAATGGTTATTTTGTATTAAAGTCAACACATTTACGATTCCGAAAAATGATTTACTTTTTTTGCTGCGGTAGTTAGAAGCAAAGTTACCGGCGAAATTATAAACCAGAAGTGAAACATTTAAATCTGATACCAAGGGGAAGAAAACACAAATTTTAAAATTGAGTTTGGGAAGAGATTTTGTATAAAGGTAGTATACATTTAGAATATTCATAAAAATATAAAGACTCAATAATCAATTTTCAAAATTTCAATAAGGCTTTATACTCAGTGGTGGATTTGGAGTTTCAGAATGAGCCCCCCCCCTCCCCTCCAGTTTTATTTATAGTATGCACTCTTTATACATATTTTTTCACTCTGTTAAGCTCTGTATCCGATTTTTTGTGTTAAAAAAAGAATGGGGGACGGGAACCCAGGTACATAAAATTGAATATTAAAATCAATTTTTTCATTCTACTTGGCAGTATTTAAAAGGATGACGAAGTTCAGGGTGTGGTAAGGCTGTTCTTAAAAAAGTAGGTGCTATTTTGTACCATAGTTGGGCAATATTTTTCAGAGATACATGCCTAAATTTTTATTATACACTAAATCAATTATTATAGAATTGAGCTGTTATTCTAATTTGGGAATAAAAATATTTTGATTTTGTTTTAAAACGTTATCAGAATCAATGGGTTTTTTTTGTTGTTGTTTAAAATTACTTCTTGATTCTTCTGTTCTATTCTCAGATCACTCATTAATGTCTTCGAATTCACATTTTGCTTCGACTCACTCATCGGCTTTTTCTTGTGCTTATTCTGTTTTGATTTGTTCATCGGTCTTTTTAGATTTGCATTCAATTCCATTTCTATCGTCAATTTCTTCGAATTCATTTTCAACTTCAGCTAGTTCAGTGATTTTTTTTCTTGTGCACATTTTGTTTCAGTACGCTCATTTATCTTTTCAAATACGCATTCTTGTTCAACTCGCTCATTACTTTGTTATAATTCATATTCTACTTCAGCCTGCACAACGTTTTTTTCAGGTAAATGTTCAATTTCAATCTGCTCATAGATTCTTTTAAGTGCACATGCTGTATCAAGTTGCTAAACTGCTCTTTCTGTCTCCTTTTCCATTTTAGCACGTTTTTCAAATGTTATAGTGCATTAATAGAGTAAATTGTTATCTCATTCAGCTTTTTTTTTTCTTTTTGCGTTTTGAAGCTTCCGGCTCAAACTTTCTTTTCTGTAGCATGGCTAAAACATTAAAAAAAATTAGCGGAACTTTTGACGATATTTCCCGAGTTGAAAAATTTCCCCCTTCAGTTAAGAGGAAAAAGTAACCAGTTTATTTTAACTTTTTGAGCAGTACCAATGCCTAACGATTCGTATTGTAAATGAGCCCTGATTTTAACCTTCAAACGTGCCTAAAAATATAGAGCCACGATTACAACATTTTCAAAAATACGAAAATAAAAACGAAAATTTATTAAAAAATTATATGCTTATCAATCTTCGCATTGACCAAAGGTCAAACACAGAAATGAATTCCTTTCCACAACACAAATCAAAGTCAATATTTTTAAAACGTGAAACCCTAAATCGCTAACAGGAAGTTTTGGAGAAACTAACCTCCTTGAGCAAAGATCTTCTAACCAAGGTCGCTAACTAAAATGCGTCCTATGTCCTATTATACAAACACGTTCATTGCCTTGAGAGCCATTCCTGTACTTCATAGGGTCCGATTGTGCAGGAGGGTGTGATATGCTATCTATCTCTTTAGTTTCGTACAAGATAAAAGATGTAAAATGTCTCTCCCCCCCCTCCTGGTTGACTTTTTACTCTCTCCTTCTCAGAATAGTTGGTTTTTCAAGGGTACTGATACTGACTGCATGGTTCTTTGATTGAGATAGACGAACCGACAGTGGTAATAGAGTGCAAAAATAAAAGGCTTTATTTTAAAAAATCCTCTTTTTTAAAATTTAAATTATTATTTTAAAACTAAATTTTGAGGCCCCTTAATTTATGAGGCCCGAGGCGCGCGCCTCATGCGCCTGTTTGGAAATCCACCTATATTTATACTTATAATGTAAATTTCAGGGACATTAAAACCTCCCAACCAAAACAACATCATGTCTGTACATGATAATAATAAACTTTTTAGGAAATGAAAATCGACCATACCGAATGTCGGCAAGCAAAAGATTACACTACAGATTTTGAGTTTGTCAAGATTTGCGATATGTCGCCAAAAAAAGATATTCTTTCTCAAAGATTTCCCTCAAGTCACGTGAATCACGTTGGGTAAAATTGTTTCGATAAGAAACGTGACTAGCGCCCTCCATCTCTGGACCAGCTCTATGAGGCATTCAGTAAAATTCAATGATATATAAAGAAGTTTAAATAATATTTATTCTATTTTTTTTACTTTATTATTCACTAGCTTTTACCCGCGACTTCGTACGCGTTGAAATTTTGATGCGTATGTATGAGAATTGGCGGTCTGATCACAATGTAAAATGTCATCAAACCGTATCATTATGGTGCTGTTGAACACAATTTTGGCCTAAAAAATGTTTGTCGCCAAATTTTAGAGAAATGGCCAAATGTGGCGCGAACGGCAGCAATAGCGTTTCCAATCGTAAGGTTTCGATGAACGCCGCAGCAAATTATCGGAAATATAGAAAAAAATATTTATAATTCCAGAAAAACGGAATGCACGCAAAAACATTAATCGAAAATAATGAAAGCAAGCAAAAGGAATACGTAAAGCAGAGGGAAAAAATCAAGATAAATGAATAAAAAAGATCGAATTACAGTAACATAAAAAATGATGGCAGTGTGAACTCTAACAAAGCGCTGCCGTAAAATTGCTAACCCTGCAAAACACCAAATGTTTTTATATCAAAGCTTATCCCACACAACTAACCTAAAAACAATTTTTTTACTGTATATGCCTGAAATAAAACAAAATATCGAAGCAACTATTCAAAATCGCTTTGCTGATAAGTCTGATTAAAAAAATCAAGCCAAGAACACACTGTCCATGCCAATTCAACGCCAATTGGGTTAACGTAAATGTGTGAATTATCTACACCAGTTAGGGTAGTACGGATTAGAATATTTTAATTTATTTTAATATCTTTTATTTTAGTACTTTTCTGTTAGCCTGCTGTAAGCGAAAAATAGCTAAATAATGTAGGATTCCGCCAAATTTCTTTGGCGATCTTTCGCTTGCTCTTGGCAAACGGAAAAGTATCTTTATTTTAATTCAAAAGTAATTCATAATGAATCCGAAAGATCGATTAATGAACAATGCTTAATTTTGAATGCATGAAACACTAAGAATCGTTTGAAATAACTGATCGAAAGCATGTTAAGCCTTACTCATTGGCGGTGGAGAAATGACAATTTTTGGTGGGAAAGTTAATTTTTAATTAATACAAATTAATCACTCAATTAACCTTAATAAATAGTATTCTATGTTCTATTCTAGACTATAATCTATCTCTGTGCTAAATTTCATCCAATTTCATTCAGCCGTTCTAGCGTGATTGACTAACACAACATAACGCCATCCAGTGCCCCCGGTGCCTATAACGCTAAGTTATCTAACCAGTTGGACGAGCACAAGATGGAAGAAAGAGAGAGAAAAAAATTGTTAAAGGGGGGGGAGACGATACAGCATTCAAGAATTTCTAGAGAAAATGCCATCGGTGTCAAATCTCACACGAATCTGTTCAATTTTTTTTCTTCAGGAATTATAACTGGATAGAGGGGACAAGAATACTGAAACAAATGGTGATTATGGGTTGCACTTACACGAGAATTAAATTACCAACTGAAAAGGGGGGGAGAAATTGACAAATTAAATTGTGAACATATGTATGGCAAATAAGCAATCACTACAGATTCAGAAATACGTAGCGTCCATGTGGGTCCTGGGGTCTTGATTTCCATCATGAAATCTGCACTTTTGAGGGACTTTTTGAGTTATAATTTTGGTTTATTTTCGCAAGGGGGATTCTGGCCTCAACTATTGTAGGTTTTGAAGATGTCTTGGTATTTATGAACATGGTTTACTATGGTGTTGATTTTGCCGCGTGAAAGGGTTTTTGATGCAACTCCCCTGTACCCTTCTCCTTCGAGACTTCTTTCTGGCTTTCTCATGTGCCACGAGAGAGTGAGGAGGCATTCTGTGGCATAACGAATTGGTGATCCTATTTCCCCACAGCTACAGCAAGCAGAGTTGGTTAGATGGAATCTGTGTAGGTATGTCGGGAATGGGCCGTGTCCACTGAAGAAAAGGATATTCGCTCTATTCCAGTTGGCAAACATGATCTATCCATCTAAACTTTCACATTTATAATAGTACTAGTATAGAAGTATACTATAGGGTATTATAGGTATACTCCGTCCCGGCCGAAGCCATTCGGATATAACGATGAGCTGCCACAAGGCAACCCCCACCGAGCACGGAAGTGCAGGTTAATCAGCTTAATTTTCATAAAACAATTCAAAGAACCAGTTAGGAAAAAGATACAGATTTAGATTCACAAAAAACACCTTGTCTCCAAATATACTAATTATCAAAACAGATGAACAGTAGAGGAACATAAAATGAAAACAACATAATCTAAGAAAATACTGTATAAAAGGAAAAAAACATATTAACGGTTATAAAAGGAACATAAAAATGAAAACGACGTTAACTAAGAAAATGCTGTTAAAAGAAAAAGGAATAAACATTTCAACATATATAAGAAGAACATTAAAATGAAAACAACGTTAGCAAAGAAAATACTGTAAAAAGAAAAAGTATAAAACAATTATATACAAAGGAAGCTCATGGTAACCCAAAAGCAAATAACATATATGCAAAATAAAGCTTCCGTATACAATATAGAACATAAGAAAACAAAAGTCGAAGCAAAGAGTCATTTCAATCGTTATCCACGGATTCCAACTGCAAAAGATTATTGATAATTTCAGAAGCACTTGCCCTAAAGAGAGGGAATTTTAATAGCAATTTGATGTCCAAGTTTCTCCAGCTTGATTGCCATGTTGAGCGGCTCTTTTCCCATAAATCACATTCCTGTATGATATGATGAATGGTTCCAGTAGATTCACCGCATCTGCACTTATAAAATTTTCCAAATAACCTAGCTTGGTGAGCATTAAAAACCCCATGGCCAGTTATTAATTGGTTTATGAAAAAGTCACCATATAGTCTTTTAAGATGCACTGTTTGAATAAATTTTTTAGTCCAAACACCTTTATTGGAGGCTTCCCAACGAACCTGCCACTTTTCAATTATTTTTTTATTTATTTCAGTTCGCAGTTGAGTTGCAGTTGGATTGAAAAAAATTATCAACAGTCTCTTTTTTAGTTGCTTCTTTTGCATAAAAATCTGCTCTCTCATTACCCTCAATCCCTATATGTGCTTTAACCCAAGTCAAATTAATATTGAGTTTAGATTTAACTATTAACTTTTTTATTTCCTGTATGAAATTTTTATCTTCGTTTGGAGCTTGCAGTGTTTGTAGGGCTGATCTTGAATCTGAGATTCATAATAAGCGAAAATTTGATAATATCAGCATTTATCAAATTTTCGCTTATTATGAATTTAACCGCCACATATATAGCTAGAAGTTCTGCTATATATACAGTTGTTAAATCATTTAATCTATACGTTTTGTTATTTCTCTCAACTCCATCCTGAAAAAAGACAAAGGCGCATCCCATTCGGTTATTTAATTTAGAAACATCAGTATATAGTTGGTTTCTAGTTTTCGTGCCGTTAAAGAATCTCCAATTGATTTTTTTCATACTCCCACGGGGCTGTGTTTTTTGTGAATTCGATATTAATTTTACCGTCTACATTTTCGCAGATTTTATTTTGCTTTATGGCTACTGAGACTGCAATCATATGTTATATTTTAAGATATAACGGTGGGCATCCACTCAAAACTTGTAAAGCCTCATTAGATACTGTTGAGTAACATTTGGTAATAGCTAATAGGGATTGACGTTGAATAGAGATAAGTTTATTATTTACTTTGACTAAATTTCTGTACCATATTTCACATCCATAAGAAATAATCTTTTCAATGACGTCCAGATAAATTTGTTTCATTATTTTAGGTTTTAGGCCCCAGGTAGCTCTAGTTATTCTTCTCAACTTCTCTTGAATTTTTATTACTTTGTTTTGAGCAATACCAAGGTGTGGCAAAAATGTAAGGGCTGGGTCAAAAGTAACTCCAAGATATTTGATATATTTGGAGTATGATAATCTTTGATTGTACAGCTTTATACCAGGAAAATGCGTTACATCTTTTTTATATTTGATAATAGAATAAACAGACTTGTTTTTATTAAATTGTAGATTAAAGTTGTTCGCCCACTTTTCCAGTTTATCCATGATTAGTTTACTTTTATTAGTGAATAAGTATGAGGCAGAAGCCTTCATGAGAATAATGATATCATCCGCATAAGCTTGCACTAAAGTATTTGCATCATCGTTAAATTCAATAAGTAATTTGTTTATGACGAGAAGCCAAAGTAAGGGTCCCAAACTAGAACCTTGTGGAACGGCCTGGTTGTATTTCCATTTAGATCCATCAGTCAGTAAAATAGCTCTTCCAAGAAGGAAGTCATTCAATATATTGTTTAAAGCCCGTGGGACTTGGTATTTTTTGAATAAAATTCTTAGATCAGACCACTTTATAGAGTTAAATGCATTAGTAATATCCAATGAAACAATGCAAGTAATTTGATTTTCGTTTCTAGCTACGTCTATGTAATTCATGATGACTTTAAGTGCATCAATTGTACTTCTATTTTTGCGGAATAAGCAATCACTACAGATTCAGAAATACGCAGCGTCCATGTGGGTCCTGGGGTCTTGATTCCCATCATGAAATCTGCACTTTTGAGGGACTTTTTAAGTTATAATTTTGGTTTATTTTCGCAAGGGGGATTCTGGTCTCAACTATTGTAGGTCTTGAAGAGCTCTTGGTATTTATGAATATGGTTTACTATGGTGTTGATTTTGCCGCGTGAAAGGGTTTTTGATGCAACTCCCCTGTACCCTTCTCCTTCGAGACTTCTTTCTGGCTTTCTCATGTGCCACAAGAGAGTGAGGAGGCATTCTGTGGCATAACGAATTGGTGATCCTATTTCCCCACAGCTACAGCAAGCAGAGTTGGCTAGATGGAATCTGTGTAGGTATGTCGGGAATGGGCCGTGTCCACTGAAGAAAAGGATATTCGCTCTATTCCAGTTGGCAAACATGATCTATCCATCTAAACTTTCACATTTATAATAGTACTAGTATAGAAGTATACTATAGGGTAGACAATATATTTTTTGTTTTGTTTTGTTTTTCCGTCATTGGCAAAAACAAATTTCTTGGCTGTCCTACTCGTGAGAATTTAACAGGCAAAATGGATTTCTTAGTTTCAAATGTAGTTGGCAAAAAAAATTTTATCGGATGAATCGTATGGCAAACTTATAAAATAAGAACAAACATTCATTTCTATATATTAAATGGATTAAGAAAGTTATGTCAACAATAGAAGTTTGCTGTCTTGTTTTAAAAATAAAAGTGCCGTCGACAAGTTTTCTCTAAAAGTACAATCCCTTAAATCTCATTAGAACATGTACGTGTTTTGGCCCCTGATAGCTCATTTTTTAGAAAAGGCAATCCCATAAAAATCTAACACAAACTCTTGAACTGTATCACCATTGCTTTATTTTCAATACACTCACAAAACTCTCAGGCACACAAACTCGACGGTTATATCATTTTACCACTTGGTGGCGCTACAAAATTAGTAGGCGGAGTGGTCTGTTGACTTATTAACGCCAACAATATGCTATTCTTATTCTTGATTAAATATTTATACCAATTTTATTTTTATCATGTCTGAACATGATGTTATTTTGGGAAAGAGGTTTTTGGCTTCGGAAAAAATCTGTAGGCGAAAAAAAAATTATCTGCACGAGCATCTCAAAAAATCAGCTTTTAATCATGCGTTGCCATCGCATTTGCAAAAGCTCTGATTACAAAAAATAAGTGAATGACTACTACAACAAATAAACCGAGGAAAATGTTATTTTGAGCTCGTGATTATATGAAATGATTAAATATTAAATGGGATATTTTTTTAAACAATAAATGCGAGGCAATGTTTTCTGGATCGTTTGCAATACTAAAGTGACTAATTCAATGAAACCATTAAAATGAATAAAATTCTAATTTAACTTGCAGGAGCACGTCGTGCTTGGCCGTTCAAGAAATGATGTTCTGTCATGATACACTGAAATATGCATAGCAGATTTCATTTTAATCTTTTTTTGTTCCTTTTCTTATATTAACATATTACAATTATTCCTATTTGGATGTTCTAGTATTAAATTTAATGATTTACGTTTTTTATTTAATTTTTAGTTTCTCGAGTAAAAAGTATAAAATATTGACAACGAAAAAGAAAGGAAAAAAAATCGAACTCTATATTTGGATGATAAAAAGATCTCCAACTGACAATATATATATTTTTTAATTAATGGAATTTCTGCGCTAGAAATAAATTATTCCGCAGATCATTGCACTTCCCCTTCGTATGGAATAGACCGGCCTAGTACATCCGAGTTGATAACTTTCCCCGCCGTAAACGCTGACGGGATTATTCCCGTTTCGATCAAATGATAAAAAGGCGAAAGAGGAAGTTGCACTTGTCCCGAGACAAAGAGCGGTCAGTTGTTTAACCACAAGCGTTCGGCGAGGGATTAAAATTCGGAAATACTGATTGAATTGATGCCAACAAAATGGTCGATCTCCCTTTCGATTGGAAGTTGCAATATACCGGCAAATTGCACGAAAAGAAAAATGTCTATGTGTCGACATTCAAATTAAATGCAGAATGGAACTTGGTGTGTTTATGGCCATCGTCGAATCAAAGTAAAAGACCAGAATATTTGGAAATTCGTCGAAATTCTTCGGGTAAGGAGATTCTAATTTCAGGAATTTTAAATCTGAGTCTTAATAATACGTGTATACTCAAGAGGAAGTTTGTTCAATTGTTTGAAGCTGGCTGCACAACTACGCTATTAGACTTGAATTATGCCAACACTAATGACTCTTATAATGGCTATTATCAGAGCGCCTACTCAATCTCTGGAACTTTAACCATTCCCGCCAGCGTGGCGCATAAAGAAAATGCCAAGGGCGCTCAGTTTGAATCTTTACTCAATTTGTCTAATGATTTTGAATTTTTGCTAGATCCGGGAGCAACTTACTTCCCCGATGTGAATTTGAACTGCGGAAGTGTTTCGTTTCCAGCACATAAAAGCATCCTTTCCGCAAGATCGCCCGTTTTTGCTGCCATGTTCACCACCCAGATGAAAGAAAACCGAGAAAGCAAAGTGAAAATCACTGACATAAGCCCAGATGTTCTGAAGGCCATGTTGAGTTACATTTACACTGCAAAAACAGGAGAGCTCTCGGTTCAATCCGCCGGAGACCTTCTGTTCGCTGCTGACAAGTATGAGCTCTTGGACCTGAAAAGGGTGTGCTGTGGTCACTTGAAGAGTCACTTGACCACTGGAAACGTACTGAAGACTTTGGTTCTTGGTTACCTGCATGACGCAGATTTGAAGGTGTTTGCCATGGATTTCATTTGCAACGGTTGTGAAGAGTTTCTAACTCTGGAGAAAACAGCTGAATGGAAAAATTTGCGGCAGAAGAGACCAGATTTGGCGATGGATGTTTTAACTAGTTTGGTTAATGCTAAAGATCAAAAGTTGAAGAAAAACCGAAGACCATAGAGCCGCCATGCAGGATTTGGCGACTAATGGACATCTCATAAGTCGCCAAAAGTGTCAACAAAAAATTTAAAGAGATAAAAAGATTAAAAATAACTTTTAATGAGAGTTCTGATCGGATTTTTTCTACCTTACAAGATCTATTACTCGATTCTGCTGTTTTATCACCCCCATAATTGATTTAACTAAGGTAATTATACTGCATTCCAAACTAATTCTGTTCAATTTGTATTTCGTTTCTTTTCAAAATTTGTATTAAAAGAGCTAGTGAAATTATTATATTATGCCAATCATATTAAAAAGATTAAAATTCAAAATATTTTAAAGGGTTTTTTTGTATCATATAATACCATGTTGATATCTAGTAATAAGTTAACTAACTAATAATACCTGAATGTAAGAAAATTGGTAATTATTTTCTATACATCTTTTATCTGTTCTTTTATATTAATTTTATTTTCGATTTTTTTTTGGTTAAAACTTTCTTTTATTTCCTTGTCAGTACGAAATGTATACTCTCATGCTGAAATATTAAAAAGCAATTCTTTTATGAAATGTTTTGTATTTTTTTACATACAAACCCATGCTCAAAATTATTCTTTTTTTTTGTCGTAGTGTTAACTTTTCAGCGATAAATATTTCCTCCCATGTAAGTAAATATAACTTAATCAAATAAAATATTAGACTGTACTATAAGCTCTGATTAATAGTAGCAGCTATGGCGTTTAAAAATAAACTGAATCCGAAAGGAGAAACGAAACAAAATGCATAAAATAACAGGCAATAAGAAAGCAAAAGGAAATATATAAACGTAAATAATATTTTTTTTATCCTTATTTTTACAGAGTTTTTTCATCTTGATTTACACATATTCGTAAAATTATTTGTACTATTTTATACATCCTTTTCGAATGCATTTGTATTTAAAAAACATTGGTATAATTAGAAAAATCCATATTCGTATTGTCGATCTAAATAGTTGACACCTTTGATATCTCTTTTTGCAGTAGAGAATGGGATAATATAATTAGACATAGGTGTAAGTCACGTGGCTGTCAACGTGTGTTCTATAAATTAAAAATAAAAGAATCAAATGTGAATGTAATAAAACTTGAATTATTGGAATTCTTTTTTTCTCTTTTCTTCCAATGTAAAATATTGTTTGTAATTTCAAATAACCAATTATTTTTCCAAAATCGAAAGCTAATTGATGACAGTGTAAAGTTGAGAGGAACGGCACAACTGCATTTATATCTAAGTAAAATATTAGAATATAATTTCTCCATTAGCTAGAGCAGCTTCAGACCTTGCTTAATTTCACTTGTCAAACCAGCTATATTATTTGTATTTAAAACGAAAAATCTGATTTTTATTCCTATTACGAATAAATACGAATTCTTATTTTTTCAATTATTATTTTCAGTCTTATTAGTAAAATAAGATTATTTAAATGTAAAATAGATTCAAAAATAGTTTATTATGATCTAAAATAAGATTAAATGTAACATGCTTAATATGGTTTGAAATTTATTTTAAATAAAATCTGCTGTGTAAAGAATGGGGACAAACTTGATTACATTTCAATACATTTTATAAATAGCCAAAATACGTTCACAATTTGATTTTTACTTAATATTTACTGGAAAAGTTGTTAGGGTGTTATAATGTGACTGCAAATTGATGATTTTAAAATATATTAAGTCTTTATGCATTATATTACATAAAATATATACATTTTTAATATAAAGCAGTGATGTAAAACAATAAAAAACAGGGGTTCTATTAACCAAAATAAAAAACAAGAAGTGCGACATTCCATTCTTTTTCAAATATTTGCTTAAGAACACCAGTGTCTCTAAGCATATTTTGTTATTCTTTATTTTTTGTCTATAAATATATCATATATACATACTGTAGACCATTCTTTATAATTCCACAAAAGAAATTCTGTTTGCCATTTAAATTTAGACAATGGAAATTATACTGTTAATATAATAAGGTAATAAATAATATAATAAATACTAAGTAATATGAAAAATGGAACTATAATATGAAAGTTATTTATTTGAACTCTAGTCACTCTAAACTAAAAAGAATTACTAATTATATAAATTTTTTATATAAATGTCACAAATATGGAAGAAAAAACATTCAGACAGATATATATATATATATATATATATATATATATATATATAAATTGTAATTGAGAAATGATAGTAAATTGAAATCGAAGTTTCCACGTTGGGGCAACACCAATGAAGATTTCAAAATCAGCTCTTGTTTCGATTTTACAAAACCTTAACTCGTGAAATATTAAGGATATCAAATTACAATATTTCTTACTTTAAATTATGTCTTCTTTTGCCCCACACCTCCTTCATATAGAGCAGGTATGAGAAAAATATGTTAACATTCTTAATTTTCAAAATAAAAGCTAACATTTTATATTTTTAAAAAAAGAAACTTGAGAACATATTTTTAGATTTTTATAAACTGCTCTCTTGTTAAGTCTAAATTAGCGAATTAAATTTTTTGTGAAATTTGAGCCCTTTCTCTCAATTTTCCTACTGGAAAATGTTTGACGAGCTTTTTAATTCTTGGTGAATAATTGGAATTGGGCACTCTTAATTTTATTTCAATAAGTGAATTATTACATAAAACATGTAACTCCCTCGAAAACTGTGTTTTTAAATGGAATGATAAATATGATTTTTGTTTTATATATTTTTTAAAAAATCCAAGAATATTTGAATCTCTCTCCCTAAATATCATAGCATAATAAATTTTTTGTCTGAACTCTTTTATCTCTATTTTACTTCTAAAATATACTTCTTCAAAAACTACCAAAAAAAGTTTTTTTAATGAAATAAACTTGCAATGTATTATTTGTCATTATTTATTTAATTTACGAGAGCAAATTGCTTAGAAATAAAATTGGTGTCGTTGTAAAATGTATTTGTGTTTTGAATTGGTCAACGATCACAAACTTTTTTTTTGTGGTGGTGGGGTATTTCTTTTTAATCCAATACTGTTCCAAGAATGATGCACAATTTTTTTAAAAGTAATTCACAGACCGCAGTAACAGGAATCTCAAATATTTAAATGAGAAAACTAGGTATTTATTAAGTAGGAGCAGATAATATAAAGAGGTAAGTTAACCATCCATGTGATAAGACTGTAGAAAACCAACGTTATAGAGGTTTGTTGCCGTTCATTAGCCAAAGGCCTTGGCCATCAACTGCATTCGTGTAAAAGTTTTAACTAAAGATGAGTGAAATTTCGTAGATTTCAGACTAAAATAAATAAGAGCATGAGAATGATTACTATATAAATAATAAATTCATCGTTAGGAAGAATTGTTAATAAGTGCACCAGCTCGTGTGGGAGACACGAATTACTTCAATCTTATACAATGACAATATACATTATATAAATAAATTCGTAAACGGAAGTTTGTATCAATTTTTAATACCTATTTTTATTTTCTGATCTATTGATAATTCCTTGTCATAAAGAAATTTATTGAAATATAGAATAGATCAGAAATATACTGCATAAGTAACTTTCAGGGTAAATATCAGAACATCCCTCTCTGGCTTTATAATTCAAATATTTCCTCAAATATTAACGAAATGGAGATGTAAGATTGAATCTGCTAACAAAACTAAATAGTAACTGAACTATGTCGACTAACTGGTTCAACCGTCTTATCAATGGTAAACGTTTACAATTTGACTTTGAATAGCATCTTTAATTGAGTTATAGAAATTTAATGCATGATAAACCATCAGTTACTTCAAATAACTAATTGTAATATGCAACCAACAAAAATAAAGCAAATGCACTAAAATGTATAACTTAAATTAAATTTGGATGTGATTTATTTTGTCCATGCAAACAAAGTATTTACTGAGTAATCTGCATGTAACTAAGTTAATAGTTTAAGGTTATAGTTAACAAAGTTAATAGTTAAATTTAACTACTAAAAAACGCTTATATAATGTTTAAAAGTAAAGGATAGAAAAAAAAAGAAAAGAAGGATGTGTGTGTATCAATATTATTTCCTCTGTGCGCGGCATTTTCCGAGCTTTTTTTAAACTTTCGCATCTCTTAAAAACCAATTGTCTTTATTGTTTAGTGTGTTTACATTTATGAAAATTTGAATCTCCTTATTCTATAAAAACGTAGAATTTTAGACCTTTCCCTCCACCATGTAAGTAAAATATCAATTACGGGACAATCATTGCTCGGATACAAAGAGAAAGATGAATAGCACAATGAACAGAACATCTGATATATATAATCTGAACAATACTAAATAATACTCTAAATGAATTATATGATTATCAAAATTTGTTTGGTTTAAAAATATTTTGATGAAAAACCTGTTATGAGACACAGCTAAATAAAATATTATATGAAAATTTTAGCGAGCAATAATACTGGCGAACCGACTGGTCGCCAAGGGCGGCTAGTATATGAATAAATTTAAAATGAAAGAATAATTTTACGAATATTAAGTGGATATCATTTCAATACTTATTTAAATTTTTGTGTGAAGTAAAAATTGTTTTTCCCCCCTTCAGTAGTACATTTCGATTGTATTATAGCAAAAGTTTTAAAGATTTAAGAAAGAAAAAATCTTTTTCGGGGAGCACTGACCAATCAAGGAATAGATGCATGCTGAATTTATGTATTATTTGCCCAAGCATTGCACATTGTGATGTCTTGCTTTTTTTAAAAATGTTCACTTAATTTACCAATTTCAGTATATTTTTAATAACATTAATGTTTTATCTTAGGCTATTTTGTTTTTTCTTTTTACTTTATCACTTCCCTTATATATAACAAGTATTCATTATTAATTATGAATTGAAAACAGGTCTATGCATACTACATTGGCAAAAAAAACAATTTTTACTTCCTTATAAAAGGAAAATAATTTAAATGATGAACAATTAATGTCCAAGTTGTTGATTTTTCCTTTAAAATAAATCTAATTATAGTTTATTTCAGGGGTGGGCTGACTTTTCTAATTTTTTGAAAGTGTCGCTGTCCACCCATTGGCGTAGGTGTGATGGACTAAAAAAAAGTCTTTAAAAATGTCCTCGTTGAAATATTTTCGAAAATACTCATACAACTCGTTTTATTTTAGGGTCTCTCACTGTTATATTAAAGTCAATGTACGACTCTCTAATTTTTTTATCTTTTCATTTAAATTTTGGTTTTGAAAGGGAAGTTATTAAACTTTAAATAATCCAACAGCATTAATGCTGAAACGAAGCACAATGAACGATGCAAGCGTAAAAATTTTAAGGATAGTTAGAAAACTCATAAAACACTGAAGTTTTATATGTATTTCAGAATATATTTCATAATTCATGAATTCTATATGACAGTGATTCAATAAGAATTTATCTGATTCTGTAAAACAAACCAGCTTCTTTCAGTTAGGAAACAAGATGTCAAGCTTAAATAGAGAAAATATCTATTATAATAAAAATGGACCTCGAAATGCGTTGCTAAGCGCAAAACTGGTGAACGGCTCGACCGATTCGGCTAATTTTTTTTAAATATTTTCGTTAAGACACGAGGATGGTTCTTATGGAGAGAAAAAATGAAAAAACTGTTAGGAAAATAGTTTAAACGACACTTTTCTTACTTTCCCTCCAAAAATCTTAATTTCCTTCCCCCACACCAAGTGAGTAAGATAGCAGGAAGTAATAAATTATGATTTGTTTAGAAAGAAATGCGTGAAGTCAGTTGGTTTTCATTCATGGATAACGGGATGTTTAAAAAAGAAAGAAAATAGTTGCGTTTATTATTAGTCGGTATGAATATTTAATCTATGCCTGCTCGAAATAAAGTCTGCGCCGGGAAGAGAAAAAAAATAACAAAGCGAAAAAAAAGGTTTGTTAAAAGAAAAGTAGTGAAGAAAAAAAGAAGGGTGTGTGTGTGTGTCACCATTATTTCCTTTGTGCACGGCATTTTCCAAGCGGTTTTTAAACTTTCGCATCTGTTGAAAACCAATTGTGTCTTTATTTGTTTAGTGTGTTTACCTTTATGAAAATTTGAATCTCATTATTCTATAAAAACGTAGAATTTTAGACCTTTTCCTCCACCATTTAAGTAAAATATCGATCCTGGGACAATCATTGCTCGGATAGAAAGAGAAAGATGAGTAGTACAATGAACAGAACATCTGAAGAAAATAATACTATAAATGATTTATTTGATTATCAAAATTTGTTTGGTTTAAATATATTTTGGTGAAAAACCTGTTATGAGAAACAGCTACATAAAATATTATATGAAAATTTTAGCGAGCATTAATACTGGCGAACCGACTGGTCGCCAAAGGCGGCTAGTAATGAATAAAAAAAAGATAATGAAATAGAGATAAGAATAGAGAAAGATAATGAATAAGAAATAAATGAATTTAAAAAAACATAGCTAACTTTTGAGGTGAAACGATGGCTATAATTACCACGGTATTCCAAATTTTTGTTCAAAGCAAGCTTTGAACAGAAAATAGAGCCGAATTTTCACTTTTATCTTGATTAACAATAATGGAAGAAAAAAAAATTAGGATGAAGAACTTGTTGCAGCAAAGAAAATGATTCGATTTTTATTACATTATTTATAGTAAAAATAACGCTGTAAATATATACTTAAGATACCTTTTTCTAATTTTTTTTAAACTGAAATTTTATAAGTCTATTAATTAAATCTAAAGAATTCCACAGAAACTAAATTGGTATAAATGAAAAGATAAATATTTCCGCTCTTAAAATATTGAAAAAAATTACTTTGGCGTAAAAATATTTTGAGATTATTGTTATTATTTCTTCTTTTTTGACATTAATTTTGTTTAGTAAATAATTGTTTATTGAAATTTTTTTAAAATAGTTCCTAGGTGCACAGTTTTATTTTCCCAAAGTGTGTCGAATTAGACAGCTCTAAATTAAGGAACGTAACCTGTAGAGCACCAATACACACACATTCATATTCGAATGAGCAATAGATGCAGAAATTGTCATTTTCTTATATTAAGAAATTTCTGAATTCCTTCAATGTTATAACAAGTTTCTAAAATAAAAAAATTGAAGAAGTTTCTTTTTTCACATTAAGTCTGTTTAAAATTAAAGTTTTGTTCTGAATTTATTGAATGATTTAATTTTGCGCACATTTCCATTAAAAAAAATTTTTTGTACTAACATTTCTTTTCGACTTCTTTTTTCTTAATTAAATGAAGAATATTTTTGTGAGGGTTTTGTGTTGTTGTTTCTTTTTAGAAATTGAATAATTTATGCCATACTTTAATCATAAAAATACAATTTTTTTAAATTAAAACTCAAATAATTAGATTTTTTATTAAAAGATGGATTTTTTAACTTATAGCCAGAAAAAATATTATCTTTTAACGATTTGTCGAAGAATAAATTGTGTAAAGAAATTCGAAAAAAATTAAATAGATTTAAAGTAAATATAATTGAATTACCAGTGCAATTATTCAATTTAAGCGTATGCATTTATCATATATAAAAATCCCCATTTTAAAAACAATTGGCCCATGGGGGGATCGAACCCACGACCTTCGCGTTATTAGCACGACGCTCTAACCAACTGAGCTAATGGGCCATGATGATAAATTTGGTAATAGCTTTAAAAAACAAAATACTTATTCTTTAAAAGATTTATTTATTTAAATTTTTATTTTCTGTCTTATACTACTTTCAAATCACTGCTCAAAATCTATTCATCAACCTTTTATTTGAATTTTACGATACAAAAGATATTTTGCTACGCTCAAGAAGTAGCCAAAAAGCCAAGAAACAATACCTTTGCTGCCATCTAGCGGATTATTATTTAACTAACAACTTTGTATATGGAACATATTCTTTATATTCTTTTCTTTATATATAACGTATATTCTTTTTAAATCTTTCATATTTATCCAAAGCTTCTATTTACATCTTTTTATTTAAACTTCTTATACAATCGTTTATGTCCTTTAATTATTCCTATCATAACAAAAGATACGAAAAAATATTTTAATCCAAGTGGAAAACTACATATGTCCATTAAATTTGTACCTTAATGCTCAAAGTAGCAAGATTCTACTAAATACCATTTCTTTATTTTACGTCGAAGTTGTCCCTGTTTGCAAAGATTCATTTTTACCTACAATAATATAAATTTTTGGAAGAAAAAAACACTTATCGAAAAAAGCAGAACGCCATCTACTGTGCTTAAAATTAACTAAAACTCATGAGACATAATCGTTTTATTGTTTTCCATTGTTATTTATTATCCAAACTTGTAATTACTAGAATCATTTGTTTTAATTTTGCGAAGAGTCGTTGTTTTTATTAATACTATTACCAAGTTATAAATATTGTTCGCTAATTTTAAAGTATTTTTATTTAAAGAAAAATAAAAGCAAGAGAAGAGAATTTGCAAGAAAAATAAAAACAATTAGATATCATCGATCTAGGATAAACATTTTGAGGAAGCATACTGATCAATAGACTGTCTATAATGTCTACTGAATGCAGGAGCAATGTAAATTTTAATCAAAACCTTATTAAAGAAAGAGAAAAGAGAAGAGAATTTGCAAGGAAAAAAAATGGTAAATCATGTAATGAAAATTTTTTAATTCACAACGGTTAGATTAAATTAAATGAAAACACACAATGAACTAGTCTGTTATTACTTAAAAGTGTATAATAAAAGTGTATAATTTAAAAAATTATGGCTTTATAGAAATTAATGCATAATAAACGTAATTTATAAGTTTGAGAATTATGGCCTTCATTGAAATGGAAACGATATTGAAATGCGCATTAAAATGCAAATAAAAAAAAACACAACAATGACGTAGAGATTAGGAGTTAAATGCTCCAGGTTTTTTATCTCAGAGAACGCCATGAACTTGAAACATTAATGCGTTTATTGCATATTTTAAGATAAAATACGAGGAAGGATAAAAAAAGTAATAACAATAAAAAAAAACTTTTAAAAATGAAATGTACGTTCGCAAATTTCGAATTATGTGAGAACATTATTATTTTTAAATGATTATTTGTCTTCATTAATTTAAATCATTAACCAGTTTAAAACTGGATTGAAAAAATTATGAGACTTCTCTATCCCTTTCTCTTTAGTGATAATTTTTTCAAACTTTCATTTTCAATTTTTCTGGCTGGCAAACAATGTTTTGGAGCTCAACAACAACAACAAAAAAAAACAGTAATTTCGACGAAACGCTCGCTATTTCTGGAAGCTGTTGTAAATGTGGTAAAATCCGATGAACGTAATGCAGATGGATATTAAAATTATATTCCAATATTTACAGTATTTTGAGAAATACAATTAGTAAGAATGCACTTATAATAACAATAAAGAATGAATATAAGTATCATTTTACAAAATTACGATAGTTAAAATTTAAAAAAAACGGCAATCTTTAGGGAGCGAGATTAATTATTTAAAAGTAAGAAATAGTAAACACACTGGGAGATGACGTCATTTCATAGAAACGACAAACAAAAAGCAATTGATAGTAAATTTAATTAAATATCTCAAATAATACTGGCGAAACAAACCTCGAATGTCATGTGTCAGGTGACTCGCTATCTACCAATGAAAAAAACCAAACAAAAATTTCTTGTCTTCAAATTTTGGAGAAACCAAAACCTCCTAACCGAAACAACATCATATTCTCACATGATAAACAAATAAACTCATCTTCTATTTCCACTAAGCTACCTACTATGACAGAGATCGAAAAATTCATATTATACCCATGATACTGCCGACCCTCGACACGCCACTGGTAATATAAAATACATATAAATGAATGTACATCTCTAGAGCTTACCTGATTATATTCTGTGATGACATCAACAGGTTGCAAAGCTGGTGGGCCATATTTTCGATCTGCCACCAATTCTGAAATGAATAAAATTAAAAATTGTAGAGAAATATTTTTATTTGAAATCCATTCTTCATAATTTTATATGCCGAATAAACAAAATTGAATAACTTTTCAAAACTACCATATATGGTACTATATAATGGATACATATTTCTTTATGTGCTGACATATAATCAAGATTGATAACTGTGTCGAGTGAAGGTCGCGGTACGAACCTACGACGTTTGAGCCAGTAGCCGAGCGATATACCGTTCGAGCAAAAGGGACCCTTCAGCTCGAAGGATATTATTTAGCTTATAAGGCTGACGCTACAGTACTCCCCTACCAGTGAGTCGGACGAGAGACGAACGATTTGGTGCGTCGACTTAGCAACGGCTTAAGAGGCGGCTTTGATGCGTCGAGTTAGCGACGACTTTGTTGGCTGGTAGATGGCGCCACGACTTTGCGGAAGGCTGCGTTGTCAAGGTCACCAATGTAGCAATTGAAGGTCGCGGTACGAACCTGCGACGTTTGAGCCAGTAGCCGAGCGATATACCGTTCGAGCAAAAGGGACCCTTCAGCTCGAAGGATATTATTTAGCTTATAAGGCTGACGCTACAGTACTCCCCTACCAGTGAGTCGGACGAGAGACGAACGATTTGGTGCGTCGACTTAGCAACGGCTTAAGAGGCGGCTTTGATGCGTTGAGTTAGCGACGACTTTGTTGGCTGGTAGATGGCGCCACGACTTTGTGGAAGGCTGCGTTGTCAAAGTCACCAATGTGGCTAGTGAAGGTCACGGTACGAACCTGCGACGTTTGGGCCAGTAGCCGAGTATCATATCGATCAAGCAAAAGGGACCCTTCAGCTCGAAGGATATTATCTGGCTTATAAGGATGACGCTACATAACCATCATCGAGATTTCCACAGAAATTCAACTGTGCCCGTGCACCATTCTTGATCTGCATGCCATTCTTAGTCTTCCTCCTCTTCTTCTTCACATTCACTAATTCATGTTCGATTGATTTGTTGTAATAAGAATAGAATAATCCTTATGTAACATATTTCAACTGGGATATAGCGATGCAGACTAGTTCATTATAAAATATTTATTTGTCGACTTCGTTCATCAGTTTCTGAGATAAAAACTTGAAATAAGCAAAGATATTGTCTTCTTAGTTTAGAAAAGACGTTACCTCTCTTTTCCATCCCTAATTACACATATGTCCACTTATTTCATTTCTCTAAAGTAAAACGTATACTTTTTATGTCACCGGCATAAATCACAGGTTTTAAAATGATTATTAGCAAAATCTTTATTATTTTTATAATACCAATAAAATAGTACAGCTACTGTAGATATCTGTTTCTAGCTAGGACATTTTTAAAAGAATTTTTTATATATATATAACTGTTGTTAAAGTCTTTTTTATCACGTGAGAACATGATGTTTTGATTAGGAGATTTTGATAACTCCGAAATTTACGGGTAAAAAATATTTTTTCCTGCTTTTATCAGTATTGGATTATTATTACGTATGCTTGTTTGACAGCAGATGCGTTTTTAAAAGGCTGACGAAGAAATATGATATCGTGTGTGTGTGTGCGCGTGTGCGTGTGTGTGTGTAAGAGAGAGAGATGGATAAAGACCGAGTCCCGTTATTGTTTCCAACCGGTTTAAATTAGTTAATGATTTAAATTAATTAAGATAAATAATGAACCAAAAATAATAATTTTCTAATATGATAGCTTGAAATTTACAATCGAAAATTTCATTATATATATATTTTTAAATTCTAAGATTCAACTCATATTAGCTGAAAAGCATTTGGAGAAAAATTTTGTACCTGGTAATTACGAAATATAAGATAAAAATATTGCTTCTGGGAATTATTTTTAAAAAAATTTCTGATCTCTTTCCTTTTTGTTTATTTATTTACTGTAAAAAAGTATATTAAGCAAGGATGTTCATGCATTGCCTATTGAAAAAAAAAATTTAACATCGAAATCAGCTCAAATATCTTTTAGAAAAACTTAATGAGATATTTAAATTATATTTATTTTTCTATGAAAATGCACACTATTTTAATATTCTTGAGATTTTCAGATCTTAATATCGTTGTAGTTTAAGTAGATCTCAATCAGAACAAATATTGAGATCCAATTAAAATACACCAATATTTGGTCTTTAGACATATTTTTTTATGAAGATGAATAAAATGTATGGTAGTAAAATTACATTTTGAAAACACTACAGTTTATTATGAAATTCCTTAAATAGAAAAAAATATTTTACGTTTTTATGTAAGCGAAGGCATTACGACCTGATCTTGCTTTCAACTCACAATTCTGTCCAAAACTTATTTTTGAGCTTCAGTTTGATTTTTGATATAAGAGATGGCGCTACAATCGTTTCCTTTAATCTCAAATTTCAGTTTACTCTAAAAAAAGGCTCAAAAGTTTACAAATTTCTTCGTTATTCTCAATGTATTCATTAACTTTTTTTTTCAAAACCACTAAAATTCAATAAGTAAAAAAATATCTATTCAAGATTTCCATGAGAGTTTTTTTCCCGAACATCTTGATGATAATTCCCCCGAAATGGTAACAACAACAAAAAAAAAAACATTCTAGAAAGCACAACCATCAAGAAATTCTGCAACCCAATTTTTGTGTATAACATTAAAATAAATTTTCTCTCTATGTATCTATGTATTTCATAATAAATAGAAATATTACCAATATATATTTTGACTAATATTCGTTTTTTTTAAAAAAAAATATTTATATGTGAAATCATTATTTATAAAATTATATTTCTAGTATTTGTTTAAGATGGTAGATGGCAGCACCAGTTAAGTTCCTTTCCTTATTTATTTATAAAGAATAAAGGAATGAATCATCGATACTTCTGAAAATTTCGAATTAAAATATGTATTGTCAGTGGTGCTATAATGTTGCATTTCAATTAATTAACGATATAATATAGAATGTAAGTTATAACATTTAAATTTCATATCATTAATACTTGGAATTAGAAAATTAATATTTAGAGAAACGTTTAAATTCTGTATTATTTTTATTCGAAAGTACTTCAAAACGAATCCTAAAAATTGACTAATTAGCGATGCTTAATTTTAAATGCATTAAACTTTAAGAAAATAAACAGAATCATTTGAAATAATCAGCCGAAAACACCTCATTGGCGTGGGGAAAAAACAAATTGAATTCGTTACTTATTGGCGTTAGAGAAAAAAAAAGGTTTTGGCGGGAAAGTGAGTTTTTAGTTAATTAATTAAAAAACAATGAGTTAATATTCATAAAAACTGTATTAACATCAAATGTCATCCACTACAACATTAAATCTCTCTCTCTCTCTCTCTCTGTCTCT
>JAOUZG010002579.1:5480-21104 GCA_026289955.1 Argiope argentata | reverse complement strand
TATCCAAAAATTTTCAAATTTGTCTTCCCTTGCGTAGTAAATGCTTGCCCAAATTCTCATATAAAGTTTAAGCAATAGTTACATTGACATTTATTTATAAATATTTTTGTCGCTTATTAATTGGGATGAAAACAAATTGATAAGGTTTTTTATAAATAAATATATAAGGTTTTTTTTTAATTAATAAAAGTATTATTAACAGTTCAAACGTGATTTTTTAATATTTCATTAGACAAATACAGAAAATTCAAACCCTCTTTTGAAAACTCGCTTTTTCTTTTGAATAAACTATTATACATAATTATGGCATGTAAATATGAGAGTTTCCCTATCTGTAATAAGTATAATAGTTTTCTCTTGGATTCGAAATGAAAAATTGAAAGAAAGAATGAAGTATACAGCTCATATCACCAATCGGTCCTGTTATCGCGAATTCTTACAAGAAAGTGATGTCCTATTCTCAGGGGGTATTTCCTCTTCCCCTAATTGGAGGGACCACCCGCATTCTAACAGTCAGCGGAAACCAGAAAATGAGCTCTAACAAGCTGATCTCCCACCTCGTTTATTACACTTACGGGGGGAAAACAATGGCGACTTTCTACGGGGAAGCCGTGTTAAGAGATATTTGTGGATGGAGACTTTCTACGTTCCTGGCGGTTTTAAAGCGACACGTTGGAGATGATTTCTACGTTCCTGCCGGTTTTCAAGAGACACCTTGGAGCGACTTTCTACGTTCCAGCCGCTTGAAGGGTTAATATCAAGATTTTTCGAACTTTTGTTATAAGAATTCTTGAAACTGATTATAAAATACTAAGAATTTTAGGCATCTTTGCTCTTTGAGAAGTATATGGCTCGATAGTTAGAGTGATAAGCTGTGATTATTTCATTTTTGGTAGACTTCAGCTCGGTTCTGGAATCCGTCAAGCCAATTTATTTAAGTAATATTTTATTTTAGTTTTATTATTTTTTTGAGAATTCATATAAAAAAGAGTACAAAATTTTCATTCATAATATAATATTACACTTAAAAAATGTAAAATGTAATTGAAATTTGAACTTCCGACATCGTGCACATGCGCTCACATCATCTGTGTGCTCCGCATCGAGCATTTATATCAAGATTTTTCTAACTTTTGTTTTAAAAATTCTTGAATCTTATTATAAAATATTAAGAATCTTACGCAGCTTTGCTCTTCGAGAAGTATCTGGCTCGAAGCTTAGAGTGATAAGGTGTGATTATTTCATTTTTGGTGGAATTCGGTTCTGCCCCCCCCCCCCCCCGACTGAAGCTGTGCAACTGATTATTGCTCGAAGTAGAGAGAGTGCGTTTTGCGGAAATCTGTAAAATAATAGATCAAAGATATCACACTTTTATACAGCGCCACCTAGATTCAACACTCGAAGTTTAGTTAAAAATCATAGATTAAAATAGGATGGTACTTTGCAAAAAGCATAGTTCTATTAATTGTTGCTATTTCAGCTAAAGCGCAAGGAATGGAATTTAAAAAATTGCTTTAATTATATTGAGATTTTGAAAAGCAAACACTTTTGGAAGTGTAACCTTTTTTAACAATTTTTAGTAACCTTTTTAATTAATTTAGATTTAATTTTACAAAATTAATAAAAAATAAAATTATGTATATAAATGTGTTCATAATATTTCATATTCAAACCTGCGATATGCACAACGTTTTAAAAATCAATGCTGCCTAATTAGAGAGCTACAATGTCCTCTAATGTCCAGTTATAATTCGAATAATAAATCATAGTTTGAAATAGCTTTGGATTCTAGTATGAAATCAGAATGCTATGACTTAAAGTGGTTTTCGTGCATGCGTATTATTAGGAATTAGAACATTTATTTACTTTTTTGAGATAGAAAATTTTGGGGGAACTATAACCATCTTTATAATTTGTTGTAAACCTAGAATTACTTTAGAGTGTAATGTACAAAAAAAATTAAATTCAGTATAAAAATGTATAAAGCAATCCATCGTCTAGCAGATTCGAGCCTCGGTTTTGCAAAATACTCTGAACTGGCGAATATTTTTTTTCGAGCGCCGCCTACATTTAACAATCATAGTTAAAATATGTATACCTTGAAATAGAATGTGACTGATCAAAAAGCATAATAATATGAACTTCAACGCATGTTCAAGGTGTGGTATTTAAAAAAATTTCTAATTACATTTTTATTCCGAGATAAAAATTCAGATTGAGATTTTAAAAAATCTTTCAGATTCGAAATTGCGATATGCAGAACGCTTCGTGTGGCAGTGCTGTTTAAGGGGACAGTGAACTCTATTAGGCATTTTTGTGAATTATTTCCCTTAGATATTCATATGTTTTCCTTTTATGCATATGTTTTAAAATATGTATAGAAATCGTTTAGAACTTTTTTTAGAAATCTTAAGTCGTATCTTTCATTCAAGCAACGGCTTTTTTACGTTCTATTTATTGAGAGAAAAGTAAAATTAAGTGTTGGTATTTCCAATTTTAAATAATAAGTTGTTACTAGAAGTGTTTATTCCAAACCATTTCCTTCAAAATTAATTATTGAAATTGCCCGGAAAAATTGGTTTAATAAAATTAACAAGACTTAGTCTGAACTTTGTATTGGGAAAATTTAAATCAAATTTGTGGAAATAAATATTTTAATCGCCTCCTGGAGTAAAAGAAGTGAAACTTTGTACAATTCCTAATGATATATTTTATGAATGTAATATTAATTCTTAAATTATAATTTTATTATCGATTTTTAGATTGAAATTAATTTAAACTCTTATGTCATCTCGTATGTATTTTTCTGAAAGTTGATTTGGCACAAAAATTTCATCTATATGTTTGCGGGAAAATTTCAGATTTCCTAATAATTATATTTAGGAATTTTAAAACTTTAAATTCTAAAAAGTGTAACTAAAAAAGTATCGGAGACTATTTCATTCAATAAATACACGCGATTTTTCAAAATCTAAAATTGTTCGCAGATTATAAGATATCGTAACAGTGTTATCATAAATAACTTTTATTTTAAAGACTTAATATTCCAAATCATCTAAATTATTCTATTCAGAATCTTACATATTTAGATTATATCTTTGAGACCCATATTGTGATAAAACCACTTAAAATAAATAAAAAAAATAGCTCTATTCGATAAATAAATATTCCAATATTATTGCAAACTAAAATATTTTTTTATAAAACAATATTACTTTCACATAATAATTCGAATTTACTTATTTTTATAAATGAATACTTATTTTCCCTTTTTCTTAAAATACAGTCTGCCGTTATTATGCAAGATGGAGAAGCCTCGAATGCGTCAGGGAAGTATACTGCATCATGTACAACCGAAGAAAAATTCCAACCCATTTTTAGGCAAACTTAAATAGGTAAGATGGTCAATAATACAACGAAAACTTGAATTCTCACCCAACTTTTTACAAGTTTTTAAAAAAATATTTTTTCCCGAAATTAAGGACCTCAAATTTATTTATTTTCGATCACTGAACATGCAAAAAGATTTCAGCTATGAATTCAAATGTAAATGAATCCGATTTAAATACATTTGAATTTCTATGACACATAGAAAAGGAAAGATTCAGGAAAAGTTTTAATTCAAATTTTTCTACTATATTTCTAGAGCATAAGCCTTTTCTAATTTCTTATTTCTATCATTCGTTATTGATCTACGAAAGGAATTTACATTTAAAAGTGAATTTATTAAATGATATAAAATAAAGGATAAAAATAAGAGTATTAATTAATTCCATTATTTATAATTTTAATTTGAATCAATTAAAAAATCTCCAAGCCATTTGGTTGTACCTAAAGTCTTAAAATCAGTAAGAATTTGTTTTTGAGGATTGGATTTTAGAAATTTAAAACTTGTGAAAAAATTATTCGAAAAGATACGAGAATGCTTAGTAATTAAATACACAATTGAGTTCTAAATAACATGATTTATTTGGAATTTTACTACACAGAAATTGATCGTTTACATGATTATTACAACATAAATATCTCATAGCATAGAAATGAATCAAGAATTCAATACAATTATTCAATTAAATTCAACAAATATCAAACTGACAATATAATTGTATAGAATAGCAAGAATTCAAACTGTTTTTAAAATAAAGTATTACTTTAACATAAAACCGATATACGGGAATTGTGAAATGTAATTCAGGCAATCATAAATGTATAACCAAAGAAACATTTATATAATTTGTTATGCAATAGTAACTAGATTATAGTTTGAAAACTCATTTTAGGATTTTTCAGAGCCTAATAAAATGAGAATTTTATAAATAATTTAGAATAAAAATTTAAATTTTTTCTGAAACTTAATAATTTTTTAACGTAATTTTCTCGCATTTTATTAGCAGAAGAAAAAGGCAATCTACATTACATTATTAAATATTCATCGCATCCATTCAGTTTTGTTCCCTCAACAAATATTTTAGTATAATAGAATAGATTTCTTTTAGAATTTAGATATTCATGTTAGTCATGCAAGAATGAAATTTTCTACGCAAGCATATTGATCCTTGTGATGATCAGTCACAACGATCAAATGCTTTCGAAGAATGGAAAGATAATTTGATTGACTGGCCGGCCAAGTCAATCAAAGTATCCTATACCCGCGGATGTACATATTTACGTAAATTTAAAGGCCAAAACACTGAGTTTTAGAAGTCATTACGTAATGCTTCAAGTTTGTTATTAATCTTATAATTATATCTCCTATTTTTTTATAATTTTGATTTTTAAATTGAACAAGAAAATTCTAAATTAAGTAACTGCAAATGGATGCAACGAACAGAATCTTATTTAATAAGTTACAATTTTTTTCAAAGTATTGAAATTAATTATATTTAATTGCCAATGATTTCATGCTTTTAAATTTCTATTCAGGGAAATTCCCATGACTTTTATGATAAATCTAAAAGGAAAGTTATTGAAAAGAGGATAAAGCACTATCGTATCACATAATTTAAGAATAATTACAGTTTTAATAAATGATATTCAAGATTTATACATGAGCATAAAGCATCGGTTTAATGCAAAACACAGTTTCAATTAGGTAAACACACATAACTTAAGTCTGAGCAATATTTATTGAAAATGCTACTAAAATTTCAAATAATCTGAAAGATTAGAAAGTATATCTTACATTTGTTGCAACTCGCTTCAAAATGGCATAGTAAAATTCTATTAATCATTAATTATGCCTAATTTATAATACAATAAGAATGAAATCTTGATTTAAAAATAATTGCAAATGCAGGAATAAACAGATTCTGTTTCAATATAACTAATTGTTTTTCTAATTTCAATTCTGGAAAAAATAAAAAGAAATTCCACTATTATCGTTGAATTTAATGAAAAAAAAATTGCTATTTTGTAAAATCCATTAATAAATTAAAAACTTTCTGCAAATATTTATGCTGATGAGAAGAAATATCTAATTGATTGGGAATAACAAAAATTAAACTTTTAGAATTATGGGTCAATTGATGATGTAATCAAAAGTAATCTTTACAAATCATTAACATCCCAATGATGCAGTCTGTATATACAATATTTTTGATTCGTTCTAGAAGAATAAACTCCTTGCGTGCCATTAAGTATACCACAAGGTTTACAGATTTAAGTCATTTCACAATGAACAGTAGGATGAATTTTGAAAATAAAGACTGGCACAAGTGCAAAGAAAAAAGAGGGGGAAAGCAAATACACAAGTTAAATACACAAAAATTGCTTAAAAGCTAGCTGAAACACACAGTAGATGATAAAACACAGTTGAAGAAGTATAATAAAATCAAATAAAACATTCAAAACACAAATACATAAAATATATGCAAATATTTCTAGACAAACACACTGAAATAAAGTTCAAATAACACGGGGGGAATATTATTATGTACAAAAGGAAATGTAAGATTATTTATTCTGCACAAATGCAGATAAATGAGGAGGCCAAGCTATATTATTCTTTAGAAGACAGTTCTGAGTATACATCTTTGGTGAATAAATTTAGTGCGCTCAAGTATCAAACGCTTGGCATCCACGACTGCATCACTGTAGCACAAACACCTATTAGTATTTACAATATTGCATTGAGAAATGTATCATACAAACTAAGACATTTTTAAAACAAGCAATTACAATTCTATGACAATAATTGTGACTCCTTGTTTATATTACTGAATCATTGACAGTTTTAAATGCTGAATTTTAATAAGAGATTGCGGTTACAAATGAAATTTTAGTGAATTTTGTACATTGAGAGGAAAATTCTTTCGTTCTTGTTGGAAATTGACTTTAGATAACTAGCAAAATCCAAACACTATCAAATTTTAATTTATTTATAAAAAAAAGTTTCATAAGCAGATAATGTTTAAAAAAATGATTGTTTTCAAAGGATTAGAATAGAAAAGTATAAGTTTAGTAGTATTTTAATATCCTTTAAATTGGTACTTCCATGGTTCCATGGTTGAAGCGCATTCCATGGTTGAAGTACCATGCATTTGCATCCATGCACATACGAAAGGTTGAAGTACATTGCATGTACTTCAAAATTTTCCAAGTTCAAAAAGAATTATTGCATTTGTTGAAATGATTCTCCAAAAGTATATAAATATTCAACATCTTATAATAAAAAAATAAAACATTGCAGATATGTATAGATATCTTCAAAAACTGTTTACTACATATGGGTTGACATTTCCACAATACAGATCAGCGATTATAATTTAGTACGCAATATCCATTTTTGATTTTGGTCTAATAACGTAATTTGATAAACTGCATATGTTTGCATCTCTATGCAATGTTTCATCGAAAAGACTGCAATATTCCAATCTAAATTGTTGAAGATTCCTGATGTCTTCAATTGCACCGTGATCATTTCTGGCAAAACATGTCAATATCTGAAAAGATTAAAGATTTGAATTAATAAAGATCTGGAAATATTAAGAATATTTTTAAATGTTGGAGTAGAAGTGACTTAACTTCTCTTTAAATTATTCATTCAATAGTCAGATAGTAAAATTTGTTTGGATTTTTTTTTATTTAAGGAAATGAAAATAAAAATGTTAAAATGCAGATTAACAACCACCTCGCCTTACTTAGCTTTTTGCTATTTAAATGTAAAATTTATATTTTAAAATTTTATTTAAATCAATAGAAAAAAAACATTTGTTACAGAATCTTATTAAAATTTTAATCCGAGGATCAGAAGTGGTGCGAATAATGAATGTTGAAACAGACGTCCAATTACCGCAATCATTGATTACACTTCTGACTAAAGTAGTTTATTTTGACAAGACCTCAAAACGTTCACAAAACCGTCTTATACTCTCAACACAGATACATTCTTGCACAAGAAAAAACATGTTCGTAAGTCTCGCTTGAAAAATATTTCTTTCGTACGTTTGTAGATGACATTTTCTAGGCTATTTTAATACTTAAAAATACCGTTATTGATATACGATGTATCGATTACTTATTACGATTTACAAAGAAAACAATTCAAATTTTGACCTCAATATGTTTGATTAGTTCTATAGGAGTTTACTGGAGGATGAACAAAAACTCGAAATAAAATGCCACGACTGAATATATCTATTGTAACTACAAAATGTGGGAGGTTTTCAATTTCCAAGAAAATTTTATATAGGTATCATGAATGCTTCAAGACATTTTTTCGAAGGCTTTAAATAAAAGGATTCCAAATGTCAAATCTTTAAAAGTTTTATTATAGTTCAGGAACTTACCATGATTTCACTCATAATCAATATATATTGATGACGTAAGTATGGTATCAAAAAGGCCGTACGATACCAAGTACTAATGTTTTTTGCCCCTGAAAAATAAAAATCGTAAGTGGTCTGTAATATTAATATAGCTAACAAAATAAAAGTACATTTTTTTGTTATTTGGTAGAAAATCAAATGGTTGTATCACGCAATCGCAATGTGATATACTTACAAATCTGCAAGACTTACCGAAATCACTTCAGCATTCGTTACTGGCATTAAAACTATGAATTTAAATAGTATTTTGTAGTTGGAACTAATAAGACGATTACTTCTGCAAAGGGGAACAACAGCTGTTACTCAAATTATTGACATCAGATGTATTCTTATCACAGTGCGTTTTTGTTTATCAAATGCTGATGATTTGGCCTCGTTCATTTATGAGATTTACATTATTTAGATGCAAGTAAGATGGTGAAAACGGATGTTATCGCACAAATTCTTGTTGACATGACTCCAAATATCATTTGAAATCACATTTATTCTTTGTTGATAACAGTAACAGAAGAAATTGCAATGGTTCTCTTTTATTCCAGATTACACGTTTTAAACTCTGCCCTCGTCACTTAAAATACACTTTTCTGGAATATGGCGAGATCATAGATGTTTTTCTTTTAATTCTCGGAGAGGATTGCGTTTAATTCAGTAATCTGCTATGACGCATTTTGAGCTTGATTTAATACTTCAAGCTTTTAAGAACTATTAATTAAAATCTGTTGGATTTCCGTCCACAATTAAAAGTAGTCCAAATTCCAATATCTTCTTGAAGGCTCGAGATATTTCCTGTTGAGCAGTGATCATTTCGGTCAAAACCGGCCAATATTTGAAAAATTAAATAATTTAAACAAAAGGATATGAAACCATCCATCAAAAATATTGTGAAATGCAGAATCATATGCAATTTATTTTTGCTCCTTAAATTTGCATCAGTAATTTAAAAACTAGAAAAGAATTGACCTGCTATTTCATTGATAAATGGAAACTAATTTGGTTTAGAAAAATCTCTTTAAGTTCACATTTGTTCATCTTTCTTTTAAAAGTAATATCAACATTAAATGTTTGTAAAAGAATCCATCGAACAATTTTATTTCTTTTTAAAAAATATGCTCCTAAGCCTCCCTCGAAATATAGACATTTATTTAAGAATATAAATGGAACACTCATTTTTATATTTTCCCCTGTAAACACAATTAGGAATTATAAATGAAGAAATAACGACCAATTTCATTCGCCAGAAATTAGAATGCTTTTCAAAAAGGACCCACTCCACGCCTTGTCTTAAAATATGCCTCCTCATTTAGGAATCTTTAAATTTTATTTGCGAGATTTCAATTTAGATTTTAAAGAATATCTTATTTAGATGCTTGAAAAAAGTTTGACCCTATCAAAAAAGTCGAATAACTTACGATGAGAGAAGGATCCACAAAATCAGTTTTGAAATAGTAGTAATGCTTTTATGGTCGTTCCAGAAAGCAAATTAGTGAACACAGAAACAAAACAAACTTACCTGAAAGTAATATTTTTTTATCCTTTCATAAATACTGGAATAGATTCTAAAATGCTCTTGTCTAAGTAATAATTCGTTAGCGATGGCATCAAAAGCTGACTTCAATTTCAGGCGAAGAATTACTCAAAAACACACAAAAAGAAGTTAATCCCATGACATGATACTTTTTTCAATTCCTGTAGTTCCTATGTTGAGAAGAATCAGAAAAAAATGATAAATTTTTCCAAATAATTATGTTTAGTATCTTTTTGTAGCATCCATAATTTTTTTTCTACATGAACCAATTACATTGGTTTCCAAAAGTCCAACCATTTTTACAGTTCAGTACAATTCGAAAAACTTACTGTGAACTTGAATTTCTGATGCTGCAACATCATTTTCTAATTATAACTGTTGTAGATGAGTGACGTATATATGGAACTGAGTAAATACTGGTGCCTGAGGGCATGTTTTTTAGCAAAATAGTATCCATACGGTATCAAGTTCTCAGCCTACGTAGAACTAAAATAATATTAGTCCACTTTTGTAATTCTAATTACCATTTGATGAATCAATTTATTGTATTCAATCTCCATTTTATTACAAAAATTATGAATAGCATAACTTACCTAAATTTATTTTGTACCAAAGGGAAAGAAATTTTTCTGAAGATCCGGGCATCTGTACCATTTGACAGCAGCTGTAAGGACTTTCATTGTATTTCCCATAAAGGAGTGCAGATGTTAATAAATCCAAAGGAAAATCTTCTCTTGCATCAGTGAAACAGTTTAAATTCCAGATCTGTAACAATCCTTATTTGTTTTTTTACACAAACAATTTGCTGAATTCAAATTAATTCATTCTTCTCCGTCGTAAGGAATGGCATAAGAAAACATTCGTCATGACTCCTTCCTCTACCGTAAGACTATACCAAGTAAAATCTATATAATTGCACCATTCACGTCGTTTAGAATTCCATGCATTGAATATCCGGAGATTTTTCATGTACCTTCCTTATTATAGTAAGATATCAAATGGTAATTTTAATTCATTTAGAAACTTTCAAGTAGTTTGAAAATATTTTAAAGGACAACTAACTGTTAGGGTATATCATTTTTAGATAGAGTTGGTAATTTTTCTGGCACAAAATCCTTTTAATGGATAAACTACTCAAAAACTTGAGGTTGAAAATATAATTCTAATTATTTTCAGGAAGGTAAATTATCGTTTCTAAACTTTCAAAGGGGAAAAATGCATATAAGCGACCATATCGTGTTTCTGTTTACAATAAGAACCCTGTTCTCGCACAGAATGAACATCTTTAAAAATATGAAATACTATTTTAAGACAAAGGTTAGGAAAGGGAAATTTCTTACTGCGGAGAATTCCAAGAAGTTTTATGAATCTTGAAAAGTTCTTATAGCTTCATTTTAAGACTTCCACCCCTCCGCCATTTTTAAAAAACTCAAATGTCTAATAAATTGATGCATTTATCCAAGTTTTCTTGTCGCAGCCAATTACTTCCTTTCATTGTATTCAAAAGGAAAAACCACCTGAATTCGATGAATCGGTTATTCAAACTTCCTTTCAGATGCGATATAGAAGAAACTAAATTACTTCTAAATTCTGTAGAGAGACTGAAATAGACGCAGCTAATCCACTAGAAATTACATGTCTTACAGCTCAAATATGCCTCATCACTCTAGATTTGATTGATAATAAAAACCGAATCCAACTCGAGTTTTTTTTCTAAGGGATGCCGAATTGTTACATCAACAAGAGGAATAGTTAGTATATAGAATATTAAAGACGAGGCGCAAAAGATTAGGTTGCATATTATAAGATAAAGGTTTTAATTCCAAGACCTAGAACGAAAGGTGGTTAGAAAATAGAATTCTTCACAATTAAAAACTTTATGGGAATGGAACCATCCCAGTTTTAGGTGACAAGTTAAGAGAAGTTCCAATATTTTGATATTATCTAAGTTGAATACAATTTAAGGCGTATTAAAGCAAGTGACAACTTAAGTGAGAAAGAGTGGTCTTCAAATTACATTATTCGAAAAAATTAGATATTTTATAAAGTTCCTTAAAATAAATATTTTAATTTCATTTCATTACTAATATTAATATTTTTATATATTCCATTACGAATGAGGTTTTTATTTCAAAAGACACCTGTTAGTCAATTTTTGACTTAAATGAAATATTTGTATCGATTCTGCTCTTAAGATAGTGTACATGGAATGCTTCGCATTGACTTTTCAAGCCGTTAAGAACTAATTTCAGTCATAAGTTAGTCATTACAATTGTTGTCTTCATCCGAGAGTTCCCATTAGGAGAGAGATTGATAAATAATGTTCCGATACCAATTTCATCAGTTTAGTCGATTTATTAATTTATTGTTCAATTTTTCTTCTAATTTAATAATATTCTAAAGAAATGTGGAAACTCAGATACATAACTGAATAATTGTACTAACAGAAGAAATGCATGTTTCGAATGTGGGTGGAACTAATACATTTATTTTAATTATTATGAAAAATATTCATAAATGACAAATTCAATTCTTTTCTGAAATATCTAAGCCATTTGTTAAGAATTGTTTCATTAATTTTCTACTTCGAAGCGTTTCAAATTCTTCTATTCCTATTTTCTACGGAAATATTGATCCCTATATGAAATTGACCTACGCTGAATGATCAGACAGTTTATTCTTAAGCAGTACGCAACTGTAACACATGTTCTTAAATATGTTCCATTTCCTCATTTCAATATACACTTAGTTTCAAACATCATCAACCCACCAGAACGCAATACTCATATTACATACGTCCTAAATAACAACTTCAAAATGAAAATTCACACATAACCCACACCAGCTGCCACGCCCTCTCAATCACAATTCATACACACTTAACCCACGCCATCAGCAGACCCTTCTCAATCCCAAGTCATTCATTACCCACGCCATCATCCCCAGCTTCTCAATCCCAAGTCATTCATTACCCACGACAGCATCCCCAGCTTCTCAATCCCAAGTCATTCATTACCCACGACAGCATCCCCAGCTTCTCTATCAGAAGTCATTCATTACCCACGCCATCATCCCCAGCTTCTCTATCACAAGTCATTCATTACCCACGCCATCATCTCCAGCTTCTCAATCACAATAATTCATTACCCACGCCATCATCCCAGCTTCTAAATCACAAGTCATTCATTACCCACGCCATCAGCATCTTTGTAAGTCAATTCATGCATACCTTACCCACACCATCAGCCCCCGCCACGTATTCACAAGACACACATTCCTCATCAATCACATCCACGTAACCACAATTCACATGCACACACATTACCTACGTCATCCCCACTTTAATCTGAAGCCACAATTCATTCATTGCCCACACCGCCAAATCCAACACTACCCTCGAAGCCACTATTCATTCCTTATCCACGCCACCACATCCAGAACTGCCCTCGAAACCACAACTCATTCATTACCCATGTCACCATATCTAACACTACCCTCGAAGCCACAATTCATTTATTACCCACGCCGCCCCATCCAACACTGCCCTAGAAACCACAATTCATTCATTACCCACACCGCTACATCCAACACTACCTACGAAGCCACAGTTCATTTATTAACCACGTCGCTGCCTCCAACATCAACCCCGAGGACACAATTTACTATGCCTCATTCAATATCATCCTCGAAACTACAATCCACATGTACAACTACTCCGTCACCAATCGATTTCGAAGGTAGAATTTACACATTACCCACGCCAATATCTACACCTCCAACGCACGATTCTGCCAAAGTATTAAAGCCCACTTCTAGCACCCACCTCCAGACTGCAATTCTCATACTTCATGCACGTTATTACTCAAGCCGTAACACCATAAACTCCCAATTACTTCAATATTCGATAATCGGATGTGTTAATCATTACTATTATATAACCCAAGTAAAATCACTTGCATCACTTTTATATCATCCATTAATCATTTTCTCTATCTTTTCACTGCTTAATGCGTCACTGCACAGATTCTACTTCACACAGTACCCAAAAAGGTACATTAGTTTTCTTCTTACGTTATATCTATTCTTATCACGAGACGCCAAATATTTAAATCGCTGGACAATTTTCTCTTTCGCATAATGCATTTCAAACTGAGAATAAAATACATGACAGCATCCTCATTGAGTCAAGGAGAACAAGTATTTTGATTTGAAATAAACATATAAGCGGGATTTAAAACGAATTGAAGACAGAGGTTTTTATGCTGATTTTGATTAGCTATACATTGAATGAAAGCAGATAAATAGTAAGTTAAAGTAATGCAATTTGTTTAAAAGCCTTAACTCTCGTAATTCCGCAGGAATTTTTCCTATATTCTTTTAACTGCTTTCTCTGAAAATTTACGAATTTTAATATTAGATTTCTCTCAAGATGCGGAATAAGATTGTAAAACCCTGATTTCTAGCAATTTCCGGTTATATTTCTGAATTAATCGATTAGTTGCAAAAAAATACATTGAATAAATCAGATTTTAATTGAATCTGTCTCTATTGAATAATGCACGAATGGTTAAATTAAAAATAAGCATTTGAATGTTCGAATTTGACGCAAGGAATAGATAACTATTGATAACAATTTCCTTATGCGATAATATGCGATCTGAAAACATTTATGGAACTCAGATGGATACAAGACTTAATCCGTTTTTCTTAATTTCAGCTAAAAATATTTTTCATTTGAAACTTAATTTAAGAAAGTTAGTTTTAAGGCGACACACCTCTACTCAAAAGTTATAACAACTAATTTTATGTAATAACATGTTCCGGTATTAGTAATTTGAATGATTAAAAAGAAATACTTCAAGAAATTGGATACTACTAATTAGATATAAAATAAATGAAGTTTAGATAAAAGAGATCAGAATTTAAAATTACAAACTGTGAATGCAATTTTTCCTATTAATATTAGACTACACGAATGATATCAAAATAAGGAAAACATCTAATAAAAAGGACTTTCATTTGTTGCGAAAAAATGGTGTGTCATTAAAGAAAATTAGAAAAGAAAAGAATTAGTTCAAAGAACAAGAGAATGTTTAAATTAACGTTCGGCAATTTCAATATGCACCACGGATTCGAAATACAACTTAGCGAGAGCCCCTTCATTGTTACTGTAATTACAAAATAATGTCATTTAATATCCTACGAAATAGTAATGAAGTTAAGATTTCAATAATTTTAAGGAATTCTACTACCCCTATTTCCAATATAAATGGAAAATGAGCTTATCACTCATTAAGAATTAATCATACCAAATACTTCGGCAAAACCCTTTTCCAAATTTAAAAATATTTCCCAACTTGCTTTCATATTTTTAACGCCCAGAAAAAAGTTTTAATTATGCCTATTTTAACCTCAACTCTCCGAAATGCTCTTAAGCATTTAACACAAAATCCTTTCTCTAAAGACAGAAAATTTCTCGGTTTTATTGTGTAAGAAATTAATATCCTTAAGGCTTGGAGTTTTAAAATCTGCAAACATTTTATTCCTTTATTTACAAACCAGTTCCTTTCGCATTTGCTACAATCTTTGCCTTGACTTACATCAACTAGCTATTAAAATTGTTTTCAGCACAGCAATACCGAGATTTGCCTTTCGATTAAGCATTCTTGCCAGATAATAAATTTTTCTAGTTTAAGAATTTATTTCTTAATGCGCTATCCGGGATTTGCCATATCACCATTCTTAAGCAGAAGTTTGAATTACAGCATAAAACTCACACACCTGGAGCGCGTTTGAACCTATTTTCTGTTAAAAGTAAAAGCAGATTTAAGAAGAAAGACTGGAAATTGTTAACAAGTTGTATGAAGTTTTTGTTACTAGTTAGAAATTTCATAGGCGAAGAAACCCTTTTCAGAAAATGAATTGAACTACAAATAAAAATAACGAAAATTAATGGGATAAAACTTTGTTTTATTTTGTGTTATTTTGGAAAATTCATGCTAATGATTTTAATAATAAATATTGCATCCGAAGAATATTGAACCTTCTTTAACATCAGATTATTGTAATTATTACCTGCTTTCTCCAGCTTCAATAAGTTCTGACAGTGAATTTGATTGTTGCGTATTACAAATTGGCTTTTAGCGTTCCAATAAAATAATTTTGTTTTTTATTGAATATCTTCGATTTGTAAATACTTAAAATGCATCAAAATTTAAAACTCTAATATTTATATATTATTGCAATTACATAAAATATATAGAGAAGTAAATT
>JAOUZG010002575.1:0-12420 GCA_026289955.1 Argiope argentata | reverse complement strand
CAAAGAAAGGGTGTGAATATCCTTTGTAGGGTTTTAGTTTAGTTTAACTACATTTACGTCCAGTTCTGCAGCAATACTCGGTTTAATTCGGAACGCTGCTCGTGATAGGCAAGAGCGATACTTGAGTTCGCAACTCTTTCTAAACTTCCACACCGCACCAGTGGAAGGACATTTGACCTAGACAGTTTTAATGGCCTCAGACCCCCTTACATGGTTTTATTCGTTAGAATTGAGTCTCGCAGCTAATACCTCTCTGTCCCGAAATTGAGTTCTTACGACTCGATTACCATGGCCTCTAGCATTTGTAGGGATAATTCTGAATAGCGTTTTATGAATATATAACGTTGGTATCGTCATAGATAAGTGATGGCATAAGTTGAAAATGGGCAAATGGGAGAGGAGCAGTAAGTAATAGGGGCACTCAGAAGGCAAAACATTGCATTTCACACCTTTAAAACCGTCAGAAAGGCGAAATGCAAATTCCATAATCAGAGTGTCGTTTAACTTAGTTATGTCATTGACCACTGCCTAAAGCAAAAATTTCATATCCTCAAAATCTATTTACCCCTTTTTCTCTACCCTAGATGGCTAAAAGGACTTCATTCTACTTTGGATATTCTCAACTTCTGAATATTTGAAATCCAAATCTCGATAGTAATGCATTCAGCTCCCTGAAAATATTCATTTTTAAATATCCTGGAAGGTACATAGTAAAATAAAAGATATGTATAGTTCTATGGTAGCCACTTTTCCCCAAAAAAAATCTCCCTGGATTAGAGATTAAACCATTAATTTTATTTAAAAGATTATGCATATGAATTTGAAATTTCTGTTTCGATTTTTCTGGTAGAACGTGAAATATTTCCATTATAAATCTAGCACAAATATTATTTTGAGTTTAAATTCAATTAAAAAAAATAAAGACGATTGCTTTATTGCTCACATTCAAATGACATTTTTAAAAAATTTCGAATGAAAGGAAATCCAAGATGGAGGAAGATTATCGAATGGAAATTTATCCCTTTAAACTGCCATTCAAATTGCCAGTATCATAAATTAGCATTGGTTAAATCTTTTCTTAAATTTTGAACCACCTGCTTGCCAAGTATATCCGAATATGACTATCGTTGTTGATATCGAAGTCCAGTTCTATCTGGAACAAATCCACTGGTCAGTTCGCAAAGCAAAACCATACAGCAGCAAAGATTCAGAGATCAACGCATTAAAGATCTTCTGGAGAGGTTCGACCAGGCTCATATTTAAAACATATGGTAAAAATCTTGAGAAAACTACCTAATTGGTACAATGTGGATGATATCGATGCTAGATAAACTTAAGTATACACTGAAGTGACAAAAATCATGGGATGACTGTTAATATCGTGTCGGTCCTCCTTTTGCCCGGCGAAGTGCAACAACTCGACGTGTCATGGAGTCCACAAGTCGTTGGAAGTCCTCTGCAGGAATATTGAGCCATGCTGTCTGTGTAGACGTCTATGACTGTGAAAGTGTGGATGGTGCAGGAGTTTGGGCACGAACGGACCTTTCGATGATGTCCCATAAAGGCTCGGTGGGATTCATATCGGGCAATCTAGGTGGCCAGATCATGCGCTGGAACTGTCCGGAATGTTCTTCAAACCAATCGCGAACAGTTCTGGCCCGGTGACATGGCGCATTGTCATCCATAAAAATCCCATCGTTGTGTGGGTACGTGAAGTCCATGAATGGCTGCAAGTGATCTGCAAGCAGCTGAACATAACCATTTCCAGTCAATGATCTGTTCAGTTGCACCAGAGGACCGAGTCCATGCCATGTAAAAACAGCCCACACCATTATGCAGCCACCACCAGCTTGAACAGTGCCTTGCTGACAGTTTGGGTCCATGGCTTCGTGGGGTCTCGACACTCGAACTCTACCATCAGCTCGTAACAACTGAAATCGTGACTCATCTGGCCACGCCACAGTTTTCCACTAGTCTAGGGGCCTGTCGATATGCTCACGAGCCCATGAGAATCGCTGCAGGCGATATCGTGCTGTCAATAAAGGCATTCGAGTCGGTCTTCTGCTGTCATAGCCCAAGAAAGACGAATTTCGCCGCTCAGTCCTATCGGACACGTCCCTCGTACGTCCCACATTGATTCCTGCAGTTATTTGACGAAGTCTTGCGTGTCTATTATCATTGACCATTCTACACAGACGTCGGCGGTCTCGGTCGTAAAGTGCAGGTGGTCGCCCACTGCGCTGTCCATGATGGGATGGGATGCCTGAAATTTCATACTCTCGGCACACTCTTGATACTGTGGATTTCGGAATTTTGAATGCACTAACGAAATCCGCAATGGAATGACCCCTGCATCTAACTCCAACTAACATTCCACGTTCAAAGTCTGTTAATTCTCATCGTGCCGCCGTAAATCACGAAAAACCTGTTCACATGAATAACTTGAACACAAATGAAATCTCTGAAAAACGAACTGCGCATTTATAATTTTTCGCTGCGATACTACTGCCATCTGTATATTTGCATACTGCTATCCCATGACTTTTGTCACTTCAGTGTATATCTTTCTTCTATAAAACAAATCCGCAATGAATTCATTATAATCAGATGTGCATTGAAAAGACAAAGATAAACCGTTTGCAAAACCGGATTAAGCCAGTAGGAACTCTTAAGAAATGTAAGTTTAAGGGCTCTGTTTTTTTTCTCCCAATTCCCAAAATTAAAATTTTTTATTGATTTAAATTCCAGTTTTATCTGGCTTATGCAATAAATTTAATATTTAAACTTGAAGGTAAGTTGGAACAAAATCATAAAAGACTATTTAAAAAATAATATAAATATTAAAAATAAAACGTGATTTTTTTAAAAAAATAATAAAAGTATATCAAAGCCTTTTTTTTTAAAAAAAAAATAATATAAATACTTTAACAGAAAATTTTTCCGAATTGCCAAGGGGAAGGACAAATCGGATAAAGACGAAAAAAATTGAACTCCACTGACCTGTTGCCGAATATGAAATAAGAATGGTGATATGAAACTTTAAAGATGTTTGATTTGAATCAATTCGTGTACAATTAATTTTGTAATTAAAATGAAGCATTAAATAGGATTACCCTCAAAATATTTTTTTTAAATCTCTAGGCCACCGATATTTTCCTCCTTTTCATCTCAAAATTGTGGGCTCCTAGATATTTGTTTGATAACTCATCCTTGACTGTCTAAACAGATCTATGGCACTTAACCCCTTAACCGGTTTGCCCGTACGCCATACGTGCATCGATTTATCGAATTTCGATAGTTGTAAACAAAAAATAAATCATTCGTAACAATTTTAATTCAATGGTAAAATGACTTCGAATACGTAGATAAGCCAAGTATTCAATGGACTTCCATTCGAATCAAAATAAGAAAATATTCCCAAAATAGAAGGTGTCATCTTATTAGATAGTAAGGAAAATAAACCGGTTAAGGGGTTAAGACCAGGTTAACAAAATATTTTGAGGAAAGAAGAGAAATCATGCCTGTTTGTGATTTTTTTGTTTTGTTTCTTACGAAGTAAAGCCCGAGAGAATGCTATTGATTGGTTAATAAATAAATACTCTTTGGTGCCCTATTTCGCCATAATATCGCAAAATCATTTCCTCTGTAGAAACTTAACTTTGTATATTATCACTAAATTTGCCTATTTTGACAAGTCTAGTCACTCTCTCTGGTTTGGATTTAGATTTTGGATAGACTTTTGAACAGATTCCAGATAAAGTTAAGTTTACAGTGATGCTGTAGCTATGCATTCCATCAGCAACAATAAAATTGCTCTTGAAAATCAAGCAGACGGTCGGATACTTTGCCTTAATTTTTGTTGTTCATTTTGGAAGTTTCACAAATATTCCGGAGCCAGTTAAAGATTTCTTTACGCTATCACCAGTATAGTAAAGGGTAACTTTTTTTTCGAATCCGATAAAATCATTTTAGATAGAGTAATGGAAATAAGTACGAATATAAGATAAAACAGCGATTCGTGAGCGAAGATCATTACATTTATTTTAATTAAATAGAATTCAACGTTTCCGGTTAATAAATCAGTGGACTCACCAGAAAAGAGTTTTTTTTCTTATATCGAACTGAGAGGATTCAACTTTCATCCACAGAAAAACACCTTGACTCATTTTGAAGCCCCTCGCCATCAGAATTCTGTTAAAAACAAAATAAAAGTGAATAGAGAGAAAAGAGATAGTAATATATAGAAAGGATATATTAGTTAAAGCTGCTTCCTTATCAGATAAACTAAAAAAAATCTTAAAATATTAATTTTAAAAAAAATTTGAAAATTTAAAATAAATTTTGAAAGGACTCGTGAAAAAAACTAATCCATTCAAAACATCCACCAAAACAACATCCAGGTGAAACACAATAATAAAAAATGAAATTTCGTTTCGGGAAAGGTGTGTAAATAGAAGGGACAAACAAATGTAAGCGTCCACTTCCATTGATCTCATCTTGCTATAAATACATATCAAACATGCCAAACGATACGTAGCATTATTTTTTTTCTCGATCATTCTGGCAACGTTTTATCAGCTAAGAATAGGTAGTTGCACTCTAAAAAAAATATCTTGTATACCTTAGACTTTACACCTACAAAAAAATTTTTTTCTCTCTTAAAATGGCTTTATAATTAGTTTAGAATAATATAGCAAGCGATTGAAATAAATAAAAAAATTAATTAATATTTAAAAAACAGTTGAATCAATTAATAATCGAAAACACAAAGATGTAAATATCTAATATATATTATATTCATATAATTTCAATGTTTTTGTTTCCAAAGTCTCACTGCTGTAAAATTTTAGTAAAACAATGACATATTGTAACAAGCGGGCGAACGCAGCGAAATTACGCGGAAGGGAGAGCGATTTGCGACAGTGTCGAAGAGCTTGGCGCCAGCCGGGTTGGTTTGGCGAAAGGAATAGTCTGGCAGCCTCTGGATCTCTCGTGGTGATTTCCGAAGCTTCGCGTCTCTCTCGCCCGGCTATATAAGGGACGGGCTACCGCATTCGGCAGTTCCTCTCAAAAGGGAAGCGTTTCGCTGCACCAGCGGATTACTTTTCTCACTTGTTATTAGTGAGCTGTGTTTACGTTTGCTGTTAACGTTGTGTTATTGAGCTCGCTGTGATTAACTGTTTGCTGTGCTATTCGATAGCAGTTTTGCAGTCTGTGTTTATTGAGCGTATGGCTTGCATTTAAGCTGTAAGTGACTGTTGACTGCTATATTGTTTTTTTATCTGAAGTTTTCCTTTCTCAAGTCATCCTCTAAATAGCTGTAAATAAATTTGTTTGTGCTGTCCTCAAGTAAAGTCCATTCAATCCGAACCCGCTACGCTAAAAAAGTAGCAATATAATTTTCTTCTTATTATTATTATGAGATACCAACTCCATTTTTAATTTGCACACCCTGCCACCTCTTCCCTAATTTGCAAAAGATCATTGGAAAATGGATTTAAAAAACGTGAAAGATGTAAAACATTCAAATTCCTTAAAGAAATTGAATGCTAGAAAGAAAGTTTGTTCTGAGAAGGAACTTCTATAACAATAAAATGAAATAAATGTGCGGGTTTGTCGTGGCTCTACAAAGTTGACCGTTTGACACTAGTCACAAAACTTGATAAAAAAAATAATTTGAATGCTTGAGATGTATACCTCTGAGATATTTTTTTAAAGAAATTTCAATGAATTAAAAAATGCGTGAATTTCTGGTGTTTATTATGCATGACTTCGCAGAATATTAAACCTAATAATTGTTTTTAAATTGCTGAAAATTCAAAAATTTATCTTTTAATTCACGTGAAATTTTTCTTTTGATTTTAATAATTTTTAAGAAACATTCTAAGTATAATTAATAATAATATTTTTCATTATCAAAACGAAATTCAAACAATTTTCTTTGTAAGTATTTTGTTCTAGCCTTTCCTTTCGTTATTAATAATCAAGGCGAATAGAATTTGACCCTCTTCTCATGTTAAATAGGGTTCTTTTTCTAATATGATTTTAATGATTTTTCACAGTTTTGTGGTAATTACAAAATAGGTTTAGTACTTGTTATTTACAATTTGACAGATTTTATATTTCCCAACAGCAGTGATGTTTTCTGTAAAATAATCGAATGCATAAAATATTTCAAACCGTCAAATTCTTCTTACTTAATGTAGTACATTAAATTTCTTACCGGATAAATAAAAAAAGAAATTTATATTGAAAAAAACAACAACAACATAAAACATGTTTGATATTGCCGAAGGAATTTCCATCCTAAATTACTTTATTTATTAATCTTATATATTTTACGAATATGAATCGATTCAGCAAGCATGTCAAGGATAACTACAGCTTAAATATCAAAGTACATAAAATGAGAGATAAAGAGCTAATTCATAACCTTAAACATAGAACAAGTATAAATTTTATAAAATAATATTAGTCTTATGCTGCCAAAAATTTGAAATTAAAAAAAAACTCAATGCTGAGGATATTATTACGATAGCTAAGCGTAAAAACTATTCATATTCTATAAATTCGGTGAAAAAATTAATTATCAAATAAAGTCAATAGAAATAAATCCAGTCTAATTCTTTTCTTCCTTTTATTTCAAATTTTTTAATAATCTCCCGTTTAAAATTTGTCTCCCTAACTGAAGTTTCAAAAAATATTCTCTGTGGTTTCTTAATTTAGATTTTTCAGAATGTACAGGTAAAAACAATTAAGTAAATCATACAGATTGCATAATATTTTCAATGTGATTTTTTTTTCACTTGAATTTTACATTTGCGAAGAATGTTTGATATATTTGATTACTTTTCAATTTTTCGAAAATAGATAAAACCTTTTCTCAAAAATTGGATTTGGACATAAAAGGTTTATACATTTTGTTTTCAGATAAATGGCAACTTTATAGCGTGCATTTTCAATGGAAAAAAAAACTAGTTAAAGAACATGAAGTAGTCCGAGTTATAAAATGACTGTATAGTCCTCCATTTTTAAATCACGCCAGAATCATAATATCTTACTGCCACTTTTACCTCAGAATTAAAATAAAATTGTCACATAAAATTGTTAGCTTCCCCCACCTTTTAAAACTGGTCCAGAGATCTTTAAATCTCCTTGACCTCTTTTCATTATTTTTTGAGATAAGAATAATTGCCAAGCTAGCCTTTTCAATTCACTGGCTGTTTTATGTGTATATTTTCTCATACGTGTGAACAATTAGGCCGGGATAGTCTGGTTGGTAAGACGTTGGCTTCGCATCCCTTGGGTTCTGAATTTGAACCCGCTTGCCGAAGACTCTCCGTGTGTGTGTGTAATGACTGGCACTCGTTAAATTGGTCGTGGTTATAAAGCCCTCCATTTCGAGAGTGATACCACTGGGTGTACTGGGTCAGAAGTGATCGTTCTCTGTTCCTGATCTAAATTACGATTTGTGGATGAACGACTGAAAATCATGAATGATGTCCACCTGGTAAAAAGGGTTTGTGACATGTGTGAGCTAGAAGTCAGACTTCTGCCGTCAGGTGCTCAGAGTTCCATATCCTCAAGAGCCATCCCCCCGGGGGGGGACACCTCGTAATTGGGGATGAGATGCATCCGGTATGGTGATTGGATCTCGCCAACCCGGTGGGTGCACTAATAGGTGGAGGTCAGGCTCCTCTCAACGATGACGGGGCGTACTTTCTTCGGGGAGGGTTGTACCGTGGCCAGTGATGGCCATTAGGACTTAAGCACAGTTCCCGCAAATTGCTATTACGGCGGTCCGGTAATTCAGTGCTTATGGTTAATCCGTGTGCCTTCGTGGCGGGTCCGAGAGTCAGTTCTATGACTTACCCTACCCTCAAGAGCCGCTGCACCCCTCCTTCCTTTGTAAAGCGGAACACGAGAACAACAATGTTAGGTTCTATGCAAACATATGCATCTGTATCTGGACTCTACCATACTTCAAACTTTCGACTGCCAAATCCTTTTTTGCATTTTCATATATTTAAGTTAAAAAGTTATGTAGAAAAATAAATCACTTTTATTTTATCCATTAAAGTGTCTTCAAAAAACATGCAAGACGGAAAGAAAATTCATTCTTAATTTTTTCCCCCTTAGAAGCCATTTACTAATCTCATTTTTCGGTTCATTTTTATTTACATTTGACTCTTAATCAAATTTCAGTTGCTTTCATTCAGCAAATTAAATACTCATCATCGCAAACGAATATAAGCACCCGTCTTGCGGAAGAAGAAAAAAAAATGTTTTGAAGCTCGTTTCAGTTTCTCTACCGAAATGTTTTTTTCTCGAAAAAAATATGCAAAAGGAGGCTTCATTCAATTCTTGACAAGATTTACTCTTTCAAGTCGAACCAGATCAAAGCGTCAAACTGGTTAGGCAAATAAATCAAGGTTTAGAACCGCTAAAAAAATCCCGGTATAACCCGGATGTTTCCCCAACTCATTCATACTTTTTTCTAAAAGTATATTCCTTTTTTTCCATACATAAAGCAGTGGTGTAGCTACAGATGAAAATATGGGAAGTATATTGATGTCCAGGGCTGCAATCTTGGGGGATGCCGGGAAGATTAATTGATCATACGTTTATATAATGTCTAATTTGGAGAGCTACGCCACTGTAAAAGGCACCATCACTTTAATCACTAACACAATTCTATTAAGGACTTTCCGTTAATTACATGACTATTTCTCTGCAGATGTTGAGCCGTCCTCCTCCTATGCAAAATCATGCGCCATTCGCAGATCAATTGACCTTACGGAAAATCCTTCTTTAAAAAAAACTTGCAAGGTAAAGGTCATCGAGTACCAACCAGATTTACAATGCTAACACCGACGTCAACTTTTTCTCTCGTCTCAATCCTCTATATGTTATTTTTATGGCCGTAAAAACCCTCGTAATGACAAAACAATAAATATTCAGTCTATATCTAGCCGGACTTGCCATTCGCATTCGTTTATTTACGTATTATTTTTCCAGAAAGAAATGGCAACGCTCCAGGTTTTCTTTTGCGTCATTGACTGCGGACAAATGATTATGGACATCAATTTGTGGAGCCGAGAAAGTAATAAAATACAACGAAAAAATGGGCGTTCGTGAGCAAGTGGTCTCACTCTCCCCATCTCTCTCTCTCTCTCCCTCTGAAACAGAATTGTCCGATTTAAAATAAGATCCTATTGTTCTTAGAATGATGGAGAAAAAGCATCGAGGTTGTTGAGTTGCCTTAAATAGAATATTCATTAGAATCTGCTCAGGAAATGATTGTCGTATCCGTGTGAAAATTATTAAGAAATCTTCGGCCAAGAATTGATGTTTTCATCGAGAAGGTAGCTCTTGAGCAAACAATAGGGGTTTACCCACCATTTTCTGTTTACTATATAGTTTTTTACAATTGTTTTCAGAGTTGTTTGGAACTAAATCAAAACAAAACAAAAAAAATCCGTTTTCTTCAATTGAATAAATGCACGCAATTTTGGAACATTCGCGAATAACCAGATCTACGATTAATTTAAGAGTAAAAACTACAGCATTTGTGTTTGGAATGTTGCTATGTAATATTTTTTTAAAAAAAAAAAACTCTAATCCACAATATTTCAAGGATTAAGATTATTTTGTGAATAAAAAATAGCTAAAATTTCATGCACACTTCATTGGAAAAATTCTGTTGTTTATATAATTAAAATAAAAATTTTCAAATTATTAATTCTACTTTTGAATGTTAAGAATTTTTTTCCTTTTTCCTTGATATTATTTAAAAATAATAATAATCCTGTCAAATTGTATTTTTTCCAAAAAAGTTACTTAATGACAATTTTATTAGTTTAAGCTGTTGACTTGACTATCCAAAACAAGCTTCTATGTTTCCAAATATATCTTCTATGTTGAATATATCATCAAATAAGTCATATCACTGACCCTCCTATCCGCTTGAAGGCACACGGATATAGAATACTGAATGACCGCAAAACAGCAACAACAGCAGTGGCAGGAACTGGGGTTGAGTTCTAAGGGCCGTCACCGGCCACAGTACAACCCTTCCCTAAGGAAGTACGTCCTGCCATCGATGGGAGGAGCCAGATCTCCTACTGTCTGTCCATAAGGAGATCTCTGACCGACAGTCGTCTATGTTTACGGCGGGCGTTATAGAAACAGGCGTCGATAGGGAAGATCCATTTCGAATGGGTGGAATCGAACGGAAGTCTGCGGGGGTATTTTTTATCTTGGCGAAAAAATGAAACGATAAAAAAACTATTGCTCATTCGTCTTCTCGCTTTTACCGCAATTGCTCGTATCTTTATATTTGCTTAGCTTACTTCTTTTATATTTTATTAATATTTTCTGTGGTTAATATTAACTGCATTTCATTATTTAATAATTTTAGTCTCTTGAATTTTGAGATTCTTTAAAATGCCTTTTCGATTTAAGAATGGAGAGACTTTAAAATCAAAGGGCACGTAAAATTGTGCATATTGTTATAGAATTTTGCTTGAAACTTGCTGACAATTCGTATTAGGAAAAAGATGGGATTTTAGATGAACTAGTAATTCAGATTGGAAGTACTGAATCGGATTCCGATTCAGAAGAAACGGAATCTTGTCACAGTGCTTTAGAATTCTTTTAATTGAAAGTACACAAATGTCACACGATCTCTGCTAATTTTGCACTCTTTTAATAATAATTAAAGTTTTTTATAAATAAAAATGGAATTTTAAAATTGCTTTTTTTGTTTCATTTCAATTAGTTTAATCGTAAGTTATAGAAGATATAGAATTTTATTTAGTTTATTTTCTGAAGCTACGAAATTTATTTGATTCCTTTTTGTTATTTTCTATTTTTTCAATAATGTGCTCTTGTTTTCTGTTATTCAATATGTCGATAGTCAAAAGTTTCAGCTTAACATACTTTTAATTATCCTTAAAATTTGATAAAATGCAATTGTTAATTTTGAGTTTCGAAAAATAGTATATATATCAAAAAGAAATAAATAAATTTATTTTGGAGAAGTTTTAAACATATTTAACAATGGATATTTTACTAACATCAACCTTTTATAAAAATTATGAAATAATTACGATTATTATGTTATTATTTTTATGTTGAATTAGACAGATTACTTCGCGTTTGCTGCGGAGAATTTGATCTTAAGTAGTAACATAAATTTAAAACATATAAAATGAAGATTAATTTTTTGTCATGCTGGATTCTACTTAATTTTTTTTCTTCTTGTGCACTCGGTTAGACATATAAATAATTATTCAGTTTTTCTATTTGATTTACTCTGTTCTTTCTGTACTAATCAGAAAATAATTTCTATATTATTCTCAAAGGAATAATATATTTTTTCAAAATTCCAAGTACGCAAAGGATTTTCGGCCCAGTGAATTATTTTTCGAATTTGCTTTCGAAAATTAAAGGCAGTATATTAATACCGCCAATTAGGTGCTAATTGCGCCAACATAAAAAACTTGAATGAATTTCTACCTCTGCGAAATGGACTCTTCCTGCAGTAACCTGTTTCTATAACGCCCGCCGTAAACATAGACGACTGTCGGCCAGAGATCTCCTTATGGACAAACAGTACCTATTGGTGTACCCTCCAGCGTGGCAAGATCTAAACACCGAGGCCAAAGCATCTCACTCTTTTTTAGGTGTCCCCACGAGGAAAATATTACCAAATAAGAGCTAGGGCGAGAGACGAACCAAATAACGTTGGAGATGCATTTGATCTTTGTGTTGCAATAAAATCTGTAAAGCTGAACGGAAAATATTAATTTACTCAATTTGTATGCATTAAAAAATGCCTGTAAAATAAGCTTCGACCATTATGATTAGATAATTGTGATAATAACCATATGATAATAACCTTAATAACCATTATGATTAATAAATCCTAATGAAATGTAATTTTGTATATACGGATTGGCATAACAATTTGTGCGAAATTTTCTGAATTTCACTTAAACACGTATTTTAAAGAATAGTATAACTGATTAAAATTTCGGATCCATATTTGCATTTTTCTTTGAAAAATTTGTTTATTGAAAAAGTTATTACCTTATATACAAAATATGCAGATGCAAGGCTATATTGTATATGTCGAAAAATTCGAACTTGAGATTTTAACTTCATATTTCACGTCTCCTTGTGCCCGAAAGGCATATTTTTGGAATTATGTCTGTCAGTGAGTACATAAATCAAAAATGTTGAGTGCATAATGAATAATGGTTTTAACATTTAAAAAAATGTAGATTTTTGTCCACACAGTGAAATAATATATGCAATACAATTAATTGCAATACACATAATCAATACAATCAATTGCAATATACAAAATCAATACAATCAATTGCAATATGCATAATCAATACAATCAATTGCAAT
>JAOUZG010002573.1:0-24436 GCA_026289955.1 Argiope argentata | reverse complement strand
ATTTCAATAATATGTTACAAATATACGGTAAAAATATACTCAAAAAAATTGAAAACTTTAGAAACAGGAAAAGGAGGGGGGGAGGAGAAATAGATTCAAATAGAATTATTACCAAATTTTCTTTATTTTACACGCAGTTTGATTAATCGTTGTTACAAAAATATTCTAGAAATTGATGTTATCACTTCTGATGAATGTAACAAATTTTAGTTTTTAGTGCTGCTACAAATTCTCACAAGCCCTCTTCCGCTCTTTTCCAGGGCGTATGTTCTACGGAATTATTTGATGTTGGTTACCAACACTAAGGCTTGTTTGAAATGAATGCTGCAGTATCCAAAATTTCATTTTAGCTGTCAAACATGGCACTAGTTCTGCTCTATCACAAGATCTGTTTAGTGTATTATTTCCGAATGAGAAAGGCGACAGATTGGCTTTGCCTCGTGTATATAAATTTGAAAAATCTTCGCGAGTTTCGTTTTTTCGGTACTATTTTAGTTCAAGAAAGTATTCACAGCTTATTCTGGCTCACCGCTGAAGCACAGATTGCTGAAATTCCTGAGATCTAGAGCAATAAGCAAAATTAAATTGTTACTGATTCCTTGTGTGAACTTGCATGATTTGAAGAATACGGCATGCTATAACATTTTTCCACTTATAAATAATATAAGGAAATATTTCCCCAAAACCAGTCTAGTAGACAATAGCCGAATTTTCTCAACTTCCCCATTTATTATAACATGCTGTTAGAAAAACTTTAATATTGGATGATTTGAAGGTGACTATTTGATCAATTTTTGGTAGCTCCTGTCATATTTTTTTAATAAATTGATCTGTTATTTTTATATGTCTCGTCGCAGAAATTGGCAATAACTTAGTTCAATTCAGGGAATGTAGTTTAATGCAAAATTAAATCTCATCCAAAATGTTTTTTCCAAATTCATTTTTTAATATTGAATTTATTTTGTTTTTAAATTCTAAGAAACGGAGAAAAACACACTTGAGCAGTATACGGGCAACTTAAACTATAACGGCAGAGTTGACATGAAAATGATAAAAACTTGTAAAATCAAAACCTTTACGACGTTCTTCAAAGGTTGGATTTTTATCGAGAACTGAGGACTCGATGAAAATTGAATTCACTATTCAGATACAATTCAAATTGAATATAAAAATATCTGGATAATCATATCTCGTTTTAAAATTTAAAGACATGCATTTAATTTGGAATTTCTTATGGTATTATAATTTCTTATGGAAATTTCTTATGGAAATGTAAAATTAAATACCTGTGATGCTTCCCTGGTCCTTAATCGCTCCACTAAATCTTGCTTAATCTGTTGAAAAAGGTAAAAGATTGTTAAAAAAATTTATGAAACAAGTTCATACATTTTATAACTGATCCTTAAATATTGACTAGTGATTATAATGATATTCAATGGATGATTCAAATTAGTGTAAAAAATTATTCAGGAGTACTTTTTAAAACGATTCATGTTTTCAATGCGAAAATTCATAAAGTAATATTTTTTTACCAAATTAATGGTAAAAATTATTTTAATTTGAAGGTGTTATTAGAGGAATGAAAAAACTTGTGAATAAAAGATTTAAAAAATGAGCAGCGAAAACTTGAGAATATAATCCTGGCAGTTACTTATTATAAAAATATATCGGATGTTTCAAAAATGGCTGGTATATTTAAATAATCAATAAAAACTAAACGGGAAGCGATAGGAACACTCCGTTTGTTGCAATATACTTGGGACAACAATAAATTTTTAGACAGTTAAATATACAAATTAGTTAAAATTTTCAATAACAGAAGGCGCTGCTGTCTAGAAAAATTGAATCTACAATCTTTCCCGAATATCAATCATATGCCTCAATAACATGGCGTAGTCTCAAAACGAAATGAAAAAACGCCTCGGATGGGATGGCTTCACATGCAGAGCTCCAGTTCAATTGTTTCTTTCCTTTATTGTGTCGCTTTTCGGTGCTTTGGTTACATTAAATTACCCGTTTAAAACTTTGTCTTGTTACAACAACACTGTCCTAGGCGGTGGAATTCCAACACCAGAAAAACCCTCTGTTCTAATGAATAAACCTTTTTTCACAGAAAACTTGCCATCTCTGAACGTCACACACTTTCATATCACTAGCAGTGTCATCTGTTGTTGTCAATTGTAACTAATTTTAAAATTGTCTGCCTAAATATTTACCACTGTCCCAAGCATATTGCAACAAATGATGAATTTCTATCGTTGCACGTTTAGTTATTGATATTTCAAATATACCGGTCATTTTTGAAACACCCGGTATATCATGGTAATATGGGGCGACTTAAATAAAATTTTATACTTCATGGATTTATCAAATGTGCCAATTGTCAACCCTTAAACTTACAAAAAGGCCAAATTGGGAAATTTCCTTTTTTTTAAATTTGGCCTGCGATCGAAGTATCTCGGCTTTTAGGTGGGCTAGCGGTAGAAATACCTAAAGCAATTACACACAGCGTGGTCAGACTAACTCAGCTCATTAAAATAGCTGATATACAGGTGCTGAGTGAAAGATACCGACGAATATTGAAGCGGGTTGTAATATTGTATCGTCTAAAAAGACGGCAACCAAACCGATCGGCAGAGCTCAATTAACTTCTGGATTCTTAGTGTTAATGACAATTAGGAGTAACCTTCGTAAACAGAACATCTACAACCCAGTACTAAGCCACTCTTCACAACGTTGATGCTAAACGTCATCGACAGTTGCCACAACCACAAAGCCAGATCTTTTGACCAGTAGAAGATATACGCCGGACGAACCACACAACAAGGCAGTTTCACTTTTTCTAGCTCTTTCCATCTGTCGGACATGGAGATAGATCTCTCGTGATAAAGACGACAATATCGCCTTCTTCCAACTCAACTGTAACCATGAAAATGAGGGGACGTTGAAGCTCAACAGATCGATCCTAAGTTCCATTTTAGGGAGTTGAGTCCGGAACAAATAACCGCCATCGACAATTCTACCAAAACTTTCACACTGCAGTCATAAAGAATCAAACAATATTCATCTAAACGCTTTTCAGCACTTGTATAATTTGATTTCCTTATAATTTTCAATTGTAATATGTACCAAAGATTGTCTACAAATTAAGATTCTTGAATTTCTTTAAAGTGTTTACATTGTTTTTATGACCACTAGTACAGGACACGAAAACAAGAAACCTGGCATAATACAACTTGAAAAGCAAACACCCTATATTACTCTTCAAGATATGCATAGAATTTTTCCAAGATTTTTCCCACGATCAACTGCTTATATTTTTTATTGAAAGAATAGATGTAGCACCAGAATTTACATCTTACAACTCATTCAATTTTTTTACAGATTGTTTGTTAGCTTACTTTAGTTTCTTTATTAAAATACATCAAAGTAATAATATATACACAAAAAAATTATATTGGCTGCATTAAAAGAATGTTTGAAATATTTTTTATGTTTTGATATCAATTACATCTTCAAAATATTTAAAGGATATTTGAAACTGTAAGACGACATTGTAGCATGTTTGATGCACGATTCCTTCATCTGTATTTCACATTTTTAAAACCATCTGTACTCGCTGCCCCATTTGCATCTAATTGTTATATATAGTTTTACATTTATGCGAGAAAGGAAGATAATTTTTATACCTACAGCTATCGAATTTTTATACTTAATCTCAAGATATAGAGAAACTAAAGATAATAATCAGGAAAATATTTGAATTACTATACTAAATCTCAGATAAATTGAGTTCTAAGGTTCCCCATTTCTTTCATAGATGAAAACTTATGATTTTTCTTCACAGCTCCTTTTGTCTTGGAAAAGGATTCGGCTTGTACTGGTATGCTTAAACATTTAGCGCACAATTTTAAGAAACAGCAATTGAAGTATTTGGCGCTAAACTATCTTAATATTTGGCTAAATATTTAATCTATAAAAAGGTATAAACATCAATTTCTATTAAATAGAAACGTCATATAGTAGACTCGCTGAATGTGATCGTTTTGACATTCAAGAATTTTTATAATATCAAATTATTCAATTTTAACCAATTATTTATGCTTTTATAATATAAAAAAGTGACTCCAGGTTATCTAAAATCTTACAAAAACAGCAATTTAAAATATTTATAATTATCAATGCTTTCTTCTTGATAATTTATTCAAATGTTGTTCAAAGTTTAGTATCGTTCTTTTGAAAGTGATGAGTGGTATTGCATAACGGATTTCATAATAAAGCTCTTGATTCCCTCCGGCATCTCTTTGCATTCGACTCTGAGAATCTCAAAATGTTCATGATTTTTTTAAAAAACTTTACAATAAAACTGACGACTTTTTCAACTGCGTTGGATTTTTTTACTCAATTTAAGTAATCTTATTAAAATAGATAAGCTTTACAATATTTATTTAGCCACATTTTTCTCAAGAACAGCTTTATTTCAGTCACAATTTTAAATATATATTATTGTCATAATTGAATAGTAGCTAGAGGCTCGCTTGTATTTATCGACCCTCAGGGCAATCAAACTCCCCTTTAACTAATATTTTTATTTCCTCTGCTCCTATGTTGACTGTGTTGTGGATAGGAAATGTAAATGAAGTCTGAATAATCATTCATAGAAATTTTTGAACAAATGGGATCTAGTCAAATTATGGCAACTTAATTATCTAGTTAGACTAATAATTTCAATTCATATAAAAATATCCTGGCGTGTGATTTGAAAAATTAAATTGCAATAAGAAGAGGAAAGTCAATTCTGTCATTGCCCCAAACTTTTAAATCGTTTCTCTTTGGTTAAGAATACCATTCTTTCCAAGTAAATCTTTTTTAAATGAAGAACTTTAGTTTGCTTTTTAATAATTAAAACGGCATATATTAGATTTTTTTTGTTAGATCTACGAGAATTTATTATTGCTTCAGGTTTATACGCTTCATGTAATGCTTATGAAAGGAAAATGGATTTTAAAACTCTGCAGTATCTAAAATTGTTACCGTACAAACTGTAAGCAAATGCTAATTATTTTTACAAGAGCCAAGGCATATAGATATTCTATAATGCGATAATTGTATTGCGTAATGCGATAAAACTAAAATGCATTTTACAATCTTGAAACATGCATTTATAATCATCACAATATTCTATTGATTCGATTGATAAGAAATACTTATCGGTACTTATTGTTACGTTTTTAGCGTTGCGGATTCAGAATGAATGGACTTTTTGTTTGTGCTGTTCACTAATATTTATTTACAAGTATTTACAGGATGACTCGATAAAGTAAAACTTCAGATAAAAACAATTCAACAGTTAACAGTCGCTTACAGCGTAAATGCAAGCATTACGCACGATAAAAAACAGACTGCAAAACAGCTATCGTATAGCACAGTAAACAGTAGGTCACATCGAGCTCACTAATACAACGTTAACATCAAACGTAAACACAGCTCACTAATAACAAGCGAGAAAAGTATTCCGCTAGTCCACCGACTCGCTTCCCTTCTGCCGAAGGGAAGCTGCCGAAACTGCGGCAACTCGTCCCTTATATAGCCAAGCGAGTAAGCACCCAAAAGCCCGCGCCTTATTTACACCACCTATTTGCGCCCAGTACTTACATATGCTTTCCCTGTGTGGTGATAAGCTGCCAAAAGTAACATAAGATTTATGGAGAGACAGCAGAATAATTATTTCCGTAAAATTTATATGAAATGGTACATGAGAAATACTAAAATGTACCACGCGCTTGATTATCTCCCTATAAAAAATACATTAGGAAACTAGCTTGAAAATTTTTGAAAATATGTACAAGATTGACTTCGAACCTTTAAATAATATCCCAAAATACACTCCTGACAATAAATCTAAAAGACCCCGTAATATCCTGATAAATTAAAAATTTCTTATGAACCATAAAACTATTTTTAGAAAACTTCTAAATGTAAAAATATCTCCTTTAATAACGTTAAAAACTCATATCTATATGCCCATAATTCACTTAATTTAGACTTAAACGTAAACTCTTAGCTCTAGCAGCAAACCCTTCAAATAGCCAATCAGGAAGAGCCCTCGCACACCCCACCTCACCCACCCTGACTGACTTCCACCTCAGATGCTGTCGCAGAAGACAACGCAGTCTACAGAAGGCCAAGTCCTCGGATCCTGCCACTACTGGGGTTGAGCACCAGCCGGGGTTAAGTACTCCGTCAACCCAAGCCTCATCCCAAAAGCACGCGAAACTTCAGAAAACACCGCGAGCGATACAGTGGCTACCAGACTATTCCTTTCGCGAAACCAACCCGGCCTGAAGCTCCTCGACAAACTCCGCCAACCTCGGTGCACCCCGTGGTGCTCTCAACATTTATTTTTTCATTTCTAATATACTGACATCAAAATTTACATTTTAGACTTTCAAGCTACAATTAATGTAATGCCTTTTGCTCAAAAGAAATCAACGCCAAACAAATACTTAGTGAAAAATTCAATTCGCTAAGCAATAAAAATTACTGAAATCAGTTTTATGTTAGGCGATAATGAATTTGAATTAAATATTTAGAAAATCATAGTTTAACAGCTTTTAAAAAGGGGATTATTAAGCCCAAATCATTCGCCACATTTGCTTTAAAACATTCAGCTGAGTTACATTTTTTCCCCAAGAATATACTATTTTTGTAACATAAGTAACATTAATGGTTTACTGGAGCTGGAATACTTTTGGCAGGTAGACTTTTGCGGATGATTAGAAAAGTTAGAGTGAATGGATATTTTTCATTCTGATAAGAGTTATTGACCGATTATTTTGCATGGAAGAACCGTCCTCCCCCTCCCCTCCACCTAAAAAAACCAACTATTTTACGTGCAAACTTATTTTTCTGAAAATAGATTTCTTTGGCTCATCTATTTTCTCAATTTCAAAATATTTTAATTTAGTTTTTGCACGTCTCTGAAACCATGCAGATATTGAAGAAAATACTTCAAGCAAAGAGAGATAACCATAATTAAAATTTTTAATGAAACAATTTCTGGGCAGCAGTGTAATCCTTGATTGGAAATTATACAAAAATTTGAGACTATTAAATTGGTATCATTCAAGAAAAGTCTTAAATTTGAACCCAAGTACTTTAAGCAATATTATGTTCTGAAGTTACCGCAGAAAAACTTAAATGTTAATTAAAATATCGCTAATAAGTACACATTTCCATCCTGCAAGGTGTACATGTGTACTAAAAAATTCGGTAGCTGTAGAGCAAACGTTCTGACATTTAGGACGCATACACACATTCTTTGTTATTAATAGATGATTCGTGAATCGCACGACAACCACTTGCATTTCAAATATTATTTAATCAGAGATTGTGTAGTGAATGAAAGGAATGAAATATGTTGATGCTGAATTATTACACTTGTAAAAGCGCAAATACAGCTCTATTTTTAAAATTTGAAAATGAGAATAGTTTCTAAATCGATCTGCCAAAAGCCTTCCGTCAGGGGAATTCTGGGCAATTTCCAAGCTATGCAAAATATTACATATACGACTCAAGCTAACATTAAAAAACAAAAGGCAAAAGTGGGTAAAACTATAGAAATTAGAATTTTAAACAGCGTTTAAAAATAAAGTGAAAATGCTTATCCGAAATAAAAGCAAGGTCAATAGATTAGTTTAAAATTTAGAAACACGACATGGACATTTGGGCATTAAAAAGATTTTAAAAATTAAGATAAGAAATCAATTGTTCAGAAAAGCATTTAAATTAATTTCAGAAAACATTTGCAACCTATTTTTTAATCTGAAAAATTATTGAATACAAGACTGGTGAGTATAGAGGTATTCGAGCTAAAAAAAAGGAACTCAAATGAAGTAAAAGTCAAATGGAACTAGCTTCCGAAACAGACGATTCTAATAATACTTGTAAACAACTCTATTATGCAACTTTAAAAAGGTAATCTTTTGAAAAATGCCATTTTTAAAAAAGGTTTAAAATAATAAAAATTCTTCATGTATTCGAAATGCTTAAAAGTATTGATAGAGGCGAGATCGTTTGGCTTCACCCTAATTAGTGGGATGTAAAAAGGTTGTAAATTATTTTGTGTATTAAAAACGTATGTTCTGAATTTCGATCGAAGCTTTTAATGTATGTGCAACTTTATCTCCAAATATTCCGTTTCCTTGTCTTTGAATATACTACACAGTATATTATACAGTACTTTTATCCTGTACTATGTGTATAACATTACATATGCAATGTATGCACATTAAATTTCGCCAAGTTTTGCGCACGTAACAGACCTAATTCCAAAATAAGATTGCAAAATATACATTCAAGTTTTAATAAATACTAGCCACTTTAAGGCTTTATAGTCTTTATTCACACCACTAACACGTTGTGTCCTTTGTCCTAATGGAACTATTGTCCTCTTCAAAACCTTTCTAATATCATTTTTTTAGGTATCGAAAATTTCAATCGGGAGAAGATATAGAAACCTTTATCGAATAAGTAACCTTAGAAGTGATCGAAACCTACATAAGAAACGTCTTAGTCTTCACTGTTGTCATTCAACAATAAGAAGTTTACTGCGTCACGTACGTTACCTTTCACATAAGATAGGAATATTCGAAAATTTTGTTTCCGAGATCTTTTTGAAATTTAAAATTCTAGGATCATAAGGAGCCAACAAGCCTTGTGGCACAAGATACGTTTGAAACTGTATAAAATTAAATACATGGAACAACGTAGAATAAAATAATTTGGTTAGACAATTTTGTTTCACAATTCCAAATATGACCAACAAAAATGATGTAAGAAATATACGATAATATACTCCAAGAGTTGAGATGAAATCTTAAAAAAATTAAACCCCCTCTCAAGCGAATTCTTAGTTAGCCAGCAAATAACTTTCAATATTTGTTTTCCTGGGAATTCGACGTTATTTAAGCCCTTTAATGCGTTTTCAGTGACTTGTTTTATGGAAAAACCCATAAACCTTTTATTATATCCAAGTGTCTAGTTCCATAACGCTTTTTCCAAAAGTATTTTTTTTAAAAAAACGTGCGTTGCTGTTCACATAGAGGGCAACTGTTAGTATTCGAGTGCAATTCTTTGAAAGTCAAAGCGAAGTTGACTATTTACCTTTCCCCTTTTCAAACCAATATTTAAGTTCAGCTTTGCAGGTTCAAAAACCCAAGGACCTTGCAGGGTCGTTGCATACATAAGTTTCATCTACAAATGTCCAAGTCCTCTTGCCCGTCATGCATAGGTATCCAAAAATATTAACGACTTATTGAAAAGAATGTTTTGAAGATTACGTTAAAGACCCTCAAATTGCGCTCTCAAAGATTACCAAAAGCTTTATACCACGCTAAAAGTCTCTCCGATATTGCTCTCTTTCACATGAACTCCGTTCGTCCATTATTTTCTAGATGTTTGGATTAATCTTACACGCATGATCCTTGCAATTTTCTAATAAAACCCCTTAAACTGTTTAGGTAACGAAAACTTAGCAACATTTATTGTTTATTAATTAAATGCAATTGAATAATTTGTCTTAAACGCGACTGTCGTGGTCTAAAACAAACTAACTTCTTTCACGCAGCACATAGCCTGCAGTTCACAGTTTGGCTGCATTAACATTTCATTCTAAGTTTGTGGGGGGGGAGGTTCACATACAGTTTTGAACCATAAATGGATGAAGTTTTAATAATTGAGTTTTAGTAAACTGTCCTACTGACATCGGATACACAACGTGCTGTTGAGTCTAAAACCGCAAATTCCTTTCGTATTAATTTGGATAGGAAAATTTTGGAAGTTCCTTTTCTAAATACCAGAGTTTCTAATTTTTGAAACCACTGAATTCTTTTGATAGTAGTGTACGATTATTAAAATCCTTTTATTTTCCAGACGCTCCTTGACATTGATATGAAAGGCAATAAAATTCCAACATTAATTTGTTTTTCAACTAGTTCCACATTTTATGCTAACGTTTCATTATACCGTTTTTCTTAAGAATATTCTTATTCACGATTCAATTCTTATATCAAAAATCAAAATTACAACTGCCTTCAAATGTGGAAAGTTGATGAATTTTATTTAAAATCTTATGCCTAAATACAGTTTATACAGAAATTCCAAAGAAATTTATATTAAGGGGACTCGTTACCAATTTTTTTTCCAATTTTTGTGATAGATGTTATTTGTGTAGAAATCGAAATTTCCGAAATATTTCTCGCATTGAAAAGTTAAAAATTTAAATATTTTAAGTTTTTTTTAAAAAAGAAATTGAGCCTTTTTTTAAAAAAGCTCAATTTTCAAAATATTTTCCTTAATTTTTTTTTTTTGAGAGAGACCTCACAATTTAGGTAACAAAAATAGGGATCCGTTTTTAGTTAGTGAACAAAATTTACAAAATATTTTGAGTTTTTTTTGGAAAATCAGATTTTTTCACGTTGAACATTTTTAGAAAAATAAAAATCAAAAGTGCAACAAATACATCTCTAATTCTATTAAGCATACATTAAGGAGAGAACAGAAAAAAATTATGCAATTACAATAAAATGTGATTGACTTTTATCAATTTGCAGCAGACATAGTTTGAAAAAAAAGCAAACAGAAAAACAGCTTTTAAGTTTTCAATACAATAAATTATAAGAACAGCTCATATGAAGTTATTTTTAGACCAATAATACGGCATTTTTTAAGTGCTAAAATACCAATTTTATTAATATACATTCATTTCATATTTATTAATGACCATTGTCCTTCATAGGGATTATTAGAAAAACTAAAGAAAAAATTACAAGATGTTCACTTTTTTTTATTCAATGAATTCGAGTAAAAATATTTATAAAATGATCTGCAATTGTGTTTATCAAATAACTGATAATACACACTAAAAATTCTAGGCCATTTAATTAAAATTCGCATTAAATCAACCATTTTGAAGTAGGTAAGTTTAGACAATGCATGCGATAAAAATAGTTTAAAAAACATGTACAAAAATTTTCCTAATGAAATAGTTTATATAAATGCATAATGTTTTAAATAATATATTATCGTTCAAATATAATTCTATAAAAGTTGTGTTAAACTGAGGCATATAGATGAAATAATCAAACCATAATGAACATGAGGCAGTAACGACCTATTTCAAAATGACCCAAAAAATGTTAAAAAAATTTATATAGTAAGATAATATAATGTATTATTATTCATAGCAAAGAAATGGGATATCCTTTTAATGCGAGGAATTTATCAAGCCAATTAAAAAAGCAGGTAAGCAATAAATTCAGTAGTCTTGAAAAGACAGTTTTGTTTTCAAAATGGTTATAATAACCAAAGATAAATTCAATCAAAATCCACAATGAAAGCGGTAAAATAATAAATAGGTAAGGATTTAACATTACAGTTTCAAACAACTTTATTTCGTGAATAAAAATAAATTATAAAGCTTGACTGCTCGCACATGAAATATGTTTGATGTAAACACAGGAATTGGGCATGCTAGCTGATATCACGTTAGAGAATGTAGTTCAATACATCATTAAATACTTTTTGGGTAGTTTTAAAATTGAAAAAAGTCAAAAGTTCAAGGATAATTATTCACTAAAAATCAGAAATCAACATTTTAATCTATTTACCGAAATTTTTAAGGTACCGAGTCGCCTTAATATATTACATTTTTAGCGTAGCGGGTTTGGATTGAATGGACTTTCAGGACAGCACGAACAAATTCATTTACATGTATTTACAGTATGAAATAAAGTAAAACTTCAGATTAAAAAAACAATCCAGCAGTCAACAGTCGCTTACAGCATCAATGCAAACCTTACGCACAATAAAAACAGACAGCAAAACAACTATCGTATAACACAGCAACAGTAAATTGTAGCGAGTTCAATAATACAACGTTAGCAGCAAACGTAAACACAGTTCACTAATTACAAGCAAGAAAAATAATCCGTTAGTCCAGCGACTAGCTTCCCTTCCAGGAGGAAATAAACTAACTGCCGGAACTACACTAAGGCTACCCGTCCATTATACAGCCAAGCGAGTGAGCGCCCCCAAAAGCAAGTGAAGCTACGCGGCGCATCACGCATGATCCAGCGGATACCAGACTATTCCTTTCGCCAAACCAACCCGGCTGGTGCGAAGCTCCTTGTCACACGCCGCCAACTTCAGCGTCCTTCCGCGGAGCTCGTCCCCTTGTAACAATATACATATATAGGATGATCAATTCCGAAGGAATTTCGCGCTTAGGTAACCGTGGTATCTGAACCCTTCCAACATTAACAATGTTATTTCGAAAGTTCAGAATTGAAGAAAGCACTTACCGCCATTTCGGCTTCCAAGAGATGTTCCACCTCTGCCAACCGCCGCTGCAACTCCGTGCGATCCTCGGCTGCCTCTCGAAGGGCCTTTCTAGCTGCCAGAAGCTGCCTTTTGTAATCCTCCTTCTCTTCCCTCAGCTTCAAAAAGACCTGAAAAAGAGGAGAGGAATCTTCAGAAAACTTTACAAGAAGGGGATAGGGTAGTCTGAAAGGTATACAAGTGAAGCAATTGCGCATATTTTCTTAATATTGCCGTTTTGTTTTATTGTTGCCCCATTTCAGCTCGCAAACATAATAGTTACGTGCAATTTAAATGAGCCCAAGGACACACATAATATATTTAAATAAAAGTCTCGAAAACATGTTTTACTTATGAAGTGGTACATGTCTTACAGGGCTAATGCCAGGCTGGTGATATGTATATAAAATTCCTTTTTAAACCAAAATATTTAAGTGGAGAATTTTTGCCGTATAATTCAGAAAATTCCTTAAAACAGACATTCAATTATGTGAAAACTTTTTGATAATTGCAGTGATTGACTTTAACTTGCGTTTATTTTTCTTTAACGGGACGTACTCCTTTCGGGGAGGGTTGTACCTGGGACGGTCATTAGGACTCAACCACAGTTCCCGCTAATTGCTGTTGCGGCCGTCCGGTCATTCGGGGCTGATGGTTAATCCGTGTGCCTTCGTGGCGGGTCGGAGAGTCTGTTCTTTGACTTATTTTTCTTTAAAGAGGCAGTGATAATTTTTTTATGGGACCTGAGCACTTTGATATGGAATATTATTTTCATCTATGAGTCTATTCCATTCGAATCCTCTCTGTTTTGAATGCAATTCAATATATTCAAATGCAAAAAACTAAGCCACATTTATTTTTTTAAAATTGTAATTATGATTCAATTTAAATTGCAAAGGAAAAAAATGAAATAGAGATTTCATAGAATAGCCGATTAAAGTGTAAGCAATATTGATAATTGAATGAAAATTCGAGATGTTTGTAAGGAATCGAAAGCTTTAATTTTGTTTGTCCTCGAAACAAAAATTGAATTTCAAGCGTTAATTTGTCAGAGGATAAACAGTTCGAGATGCATGTAAAAGCTATTGAAACAATACTGTAGCTGAAATATTAAGAGAGCAAACAATATACGTACCGAAGCTGGGACAGGTGGTGGGCCAACTAAAAAGTAAAAACAGACAATTAGGAAAAGAGTAACAAAAAATTAATGTTTAAAATTCAGAAAAATGTATATAAATGCATATTTAGACACATACCCTCCTCTACGGCTCCAGTTCTTCCGCCCTAAATTAAAAAACAAAACATTGTAGATTTTGAATAAACAGATAATATTGACAAATGTAGTTATATAAACACAAAAACAATGACTAAAATAGATTACATTTTACTTTTCTACACCGATTTCAAATGAAAATTTAAGAATAAGGAGTGGTTTTTACTATTGGTACCCAAATCCTAATTGCAAAGAAACAAAGCTTCATCCACTAAAATCCATCCACTTGTGCAGATTCTCATTCAAGACAAACGCGAGTTACCTTAGTCTATAAAATTGGGGACACTTGATAATATTAAAGTGTATTTAATAGGTTAACCGATTTTTTTTGATGAACTATTTTGTTTAAATTTGTTTCCACAAACATATGTACGGATAAAACTTCCTTATTTAAGAGAATGTACTTTTCGAATTGCAATTAAAACGTTCTGGGAAGAAGAATTTCAGCTCGTGATTAGAATGTTCATTCATTCGAATCCTTTAATTCTCATTCCATAGATGGGATCTAATTAACAGGAATGAGCTCGTTGTTGGGGAATCACCGTACGCAATTTCGGAATTAATTTAAAGGCTTAAATGTTTGATTTGATTTAATGATGTAAAAAGTATTTAAAGATGGTGCGCTAAAGGTACGATTTGTTTTAGATTGCAAAGTAAATGCTTGAAGGGAGTGTTCACTTTAATCTTTCATATTTCCTTTTGATTAGTTTTGTACTATCATGTAGACCAACTTTCTTTCGTGTCTCTATAGGAGCTCGTTCTGTCATTGATTAGTTGTTTTACAAGATTAAACTAATCAAGTTTCGTACAGAAATATTAAAGGACAACATATACAATAAAATTATATATAAAAAATTATAATAAATGCATGTGGTATAAAGAAAAGAGTCACGTATTAAAAAAATCTGACATCACTTTATTATGCCATGTTTTTGCATAGTTATTTGTCTCGTCCATCAAGACCTTCGAAAACATTATTCTTCTATTCAACATTAGTTTTTGTCTGGAAGTATTTGAAACCATAAGTGTTTATCCCCAAATCCACTGAGAAGTTTTATGACACAGTATCATTAGTTAAAGTCACGATCAACACTGAAGGTACAAACTGTAGACAGCGCATTGCCACCTTCTACGGTATGCCAAAGGCCTAAATCCATGCGAAAGCGAACGGTGTGGCATCCAAGATTGTCAAATTAAACAAACAAATCGAATTCTGAAAGTGGGTATCAAGGCGAAAAAGGTTCAATCCATTTTCAATAACTGAATTTTTAATTCCTTCTATTAATTTACATAATAAATATGAGTTTAAATTGCATGACCACTTAAATTTATAAGAATATTTTATTGAGCAAATACATCATATTAATAGTCATTAAAAATTGCATTAAGTTAATAAAAATTTATAGACAGGATACAATTTATTTTGTACATTCAAGATAATATTGAAAATTTTGGGATTAACATTTATTGGTTTGGGTAGCTAAATTGCATAATTTCGTTATCTAACTTTGCAGTTGTAAACAGCCAATAGACAAACAAGAAATAAAAAATCATTGAGCTTACCTTAGCTTGGGGCACGTCACCCTCCTTCGCTTTCTGAAAGACATAATTATAAGATTATCATCCTTTCTCTAACAAGAACGAATCACAAAACTTTGTTTGCCTTCAATAAAGGAAAACAGTAATTCCAAAATATTTTCAAGCAAATATAAACAAAACGCAACCAAATTTGTTTTATTAGTCTAAACACTTGCTAAATTGAGACATTCTGAATAAAGAGTAGTAAATACAAAATAATTGGCTGTTTTAAAGTATTATTCCATAAAATATCTCCCACATGAACAAAGCATTTCAGGGATTCTCAAAATAAAATTGAATTGAATAATAATTCTACAACGGTATAATTTAATACAAAATTTACATAAATTTCACAAAAATGTTTAAATTGCTAAAATAATCATTAAGAATACACATCTTAATTATGACGCTGTCAGTTTTGAGATGATATAAAAATGAGACAGATGAAGTACATGACAGATGTACTAGTCGAGACATGAAAAACAAGTGGAATCATCGAATGGTTATTGCCTTCTCTTAATATTTTTAAATGAATATTTTAATCGTAGTTTAAGTTAAATTATAAAATTAATTTTCAATAATTTCAGAAAATTAATCAATGATAAGGTCATTTTTCAATTTAAGAAATTTAATATTTTACAACATTTTCCTAGTTTTTTTTTTAAGTACTGAAATTCCAATGCAGAAATCTTTTTTGCCTTATTGAGAACTATTCATATTCAAGGAACCTATTTTAACCCTTTGTACTCTTACTCACCATTCAAGATTGTGCCTCATTGAGGTTTTATTTATTTATTTTTCGAAAATTGTTAAATACGCCCACATAATGGTCAAGTAGATTAATTTCTCAAAGAAATTCGACTTAAAAGAGTTGTGTATTTATTTTTAATAGCAATAATCAAATCTTCGTATTAGGTGAATAATTTTGCATCTAATTGTTTTTCGGAGTGCAAAAGGTTAAATAATTTGTAAAGCTAAAAAGAAATCTAATTAAGTTTGAGTCTTAAAAATTTTGTCCTTGGCCTCGTGCATCGCATCACCTACAGATTCGAAAGAAATTTGAAAGCAATAATTCCTTGTGGAAAATATTGAATAGTGTCTTCCGAGTACAACCATCTAATCTATTTCGTCTGCGCTTGATTCGTATAATAATGCATAGTTAAGCACATTCACTATTTCTTCCTTCTCCATTTGTTTGAAAGTTGGTAAAATAAATTAATAGCCGCAGAAATGGCCACAACAGGATCGAATCTGCGAACTTTGTTGGCCATTTTGTAAGTGCATTTAACCAGGCTAAAAGCGCTATGCTTATTGTGTAGCTTAAAATAACACCTGGCGTGATAAGATGCAATTCAAATTTTATCTTCGTGCCTAAGTATCAGTAATATTGAATGCAACCAGTTCATTCAAAAGGCGTTAACTAAATGTTTAGTAGTTGTGTTTATTCCATATAAATTGCATTCAAAATATATTCATTAAATATTAAACTTATTTATTGAATCCATCTTAGAGCTGTGAAATTCAAAATTAAGTTCTCAATCCTTTCATCCTGCTCATAAGTCGGATGGGTATCGAATAATGGTTTCTCAAAATCTTAAAACTGAAACCTTTTTAAAAATTCTGCAATACCATGTAATTATCTATAATACCCGATATCTTTAAGCATTCAATGTATTCTTGACTGAAATATTAAGACAACTCATTTTTGGAAAGCAGGATTTTATATAAATAATAAAGACCAAAAGCGTTAAAACATTTAAGTTCTTTAAGGGCAGAAGGCACTGGTACAAAAACGGTCGTATTTACGAGCTACAATTTTCCCTACAATCATTTTTATAAACGGACGGAACTGTTTTCTCAAAGAACTAGATCCCGATATTTAGTCTACAATGGCTAAAAGCCTGATTCACCTTACGCACAAGAAGTTGCATTAGAATTTCAGCAAAAACCAACTGAATTTTCTCTTCAATTTCACCAGTCTTTAAAATCTTTACGCTCAACTTTCATTCCTATCAAGATGAAATGGAATGTTATGTAGTATGAAACAGGGGTATGAAAGTAACGACCATTCTGTTTCAAACTTCTTAGGAAAGAATGTTTGTGAACTTAAAACGGAGACGATATTTACCTATCATTTAAATCATTTGATTGCAACCTTCAAACTGTATTTAAGTTCAGTAAATACCAAATCTATATGCGCTTAGTTTTAACCGAAATTAAGTTGTTCGATAACCGACATCTGGATGCAATGACTCAACAGGGTGTTCGGGAGTAGATATTAGATTTGCGGTTTTCCGTAGTATTGTTATTGTGAGTTTTCCCCTTCACTGTAAGCCTTTAATGAAATTTGGGGAAATCAGGAGGGTATTGTAGCTAAAACGCGGACTTAATGAAAGCGTTTTGAACGAAGTGGTCATTCGCCTCCACTGGTCGAATCTGGATTAGGAATTTTACCAGCACTCCGGGGCAGTCAACATTTTTTGATTTTTGTAAAATTTGAAAGAGAGTTAATGTCACTAATATTTAGTTTCCATGACAGTCCGTAAAAACCCTCAAATATTCTTATCAACAGGTCGTTAATCTGAACAAGCAAATAAAATAAAACGTTAAGTAGGAAAATGTTAGAATATATATTTTTTCTATTTTCAGGGATTAATTTTTTTTTTTAATTTTAAATAATCAAGAACTCTTGTGTATATACGATTATTATAGATAGACCAAGTAGTCCGATTTTTTCAATTTAATATAAATCCTCGCTTCCAAAACATTATCTGATATTCTAATAAAGATGTTCATTCACTTCTTATTTAAAATTTTGGGCCTTTTGTAACGCTCTCCTTATTAAGAAAATTCGCTTATTTCCGTCCAACAGTTGAGAGTTTCGTAAAATACTAAAGGATGACCGCATACCATTGGCGAGACAAAGTTAAAGGGTAAATCTTTGGCGCGAATATGACGTTTCTATAAAATCCAAATTGCGATATTTACTAATTAATAGGACAAAAACGATTAATATTCAAGTACCAAAAATCGAAAATGAATTTTAGACGCCTTTTCCGATGGATTGAAGCCAACATTTGGCAAACCTACAATTACATTGAATCTGATTAATCGCTTACACTAATAGTTTTTGTAATCCATCATGAATTAGGTTTCTGAACAGAAAAGTTGCATTTTAATCGCAGTAAGCCCCCAATTTAATCACTTATTGGTACATAAAAGGACCGAACTTTTGCATAATAGCATCCCGCTTTAGGAGATAATTTGCTTTGGCTACTTATATTAAAGAAAAATACAATTAAAAATACAAATATAAATTAATGAACTCATCATTATGTACTTGATGCTTTAAACCCTAATCAATAACTTTGTAATAAAAAGATTGTAATTTCAAAAATTGAAAGTTTAACCAGCAAATTGATCTCCCCGGAAATTTATCCCATTCTCCAATGTGAAGAGTTAAATCGCGTGCTATTGGCAAATCGCGGGAATCGTGGTTTCCGATCTTTGGCAATAAAACTGTCAATACAGGAATGCCAAAAACTAATGAATGCATCTATTATTCAACCAAATTGAAGCCGAGATATGATCTCAAAGTAATACCAAATTTCATATTTAAATCACTGCATTTTTGAGTTACTGCGTTTACATGATTATGGACGTACAATCCAACAGACGTTTCATCTCTTGAAGACTTTAGTTCTAGATTTGATATTTACCCAATTTAAATGTTGAGCCTGTATACCAAATTTTATTCATCTAGGTTTCTTTATTTTATAGCTATCAAATTTACATATTTGGAGAGACGGTCAGAAACCGAGTTCTGAATATTTAAAGGGAATAAAAATAGTTCCGTTAAAGAAAAAATAAATTTGTATAATAAAAAGCCAAATATTGATTTGAACATTTCTAAACTTGTTTGTTATGACAAATAAATATACATAACTCTATTGAGTCAAATTTCTTTGAAAAATTAATCTACATCTCATCACCATTGTGTGGGCGTTTTTAACAAATAAATTTGAAAAATTAATAAACGTCAAAATGTTGCACCATCTAAAATGGTGAGTTAGAGTCACACCCTCGGAGTGCAAAGGGCAACATTCCCCCCCCCCCCATTTAAAAAACCGCAACTTTTTTTTTTTTTTTTTTTGCAATTTTCAAGATGAAGGATGAATTGTCATACGAAAAGTTTCCGTAGGCAATATACAAATTCTTCCTAACCGTGTTTTACAACTGACCAACAGAGGTAAATATTCAAAGCATATTTTGTTTGTCAGTGAAGAGTACAAGATCACGATAGCTATTCATTTCCAATTTGTAGCCAATCGTTTTAAAATGGAGGTTCTCAAGTCATTCGGAAGTTAATGATTTGGTTCTAAGGAGATAAATAATCTTCACAAACAATTTGTGAAATCACTAACAAGCCAAGGACATGTTCATTATATTATAGAAAATAACCGTAAGCTAATCTAACCATAGCTGAGGATAGAGATCGATCCGAAGTTAGACAGCTTGCCCAAAGAAATATTCACAAGGAGCAAGATGGTCCGCGGACTAGTGCACCTCAACTGACAACTAGTTTAATGTTCGATTCAACACTAAAGTATCATCCCAAATGGTGAGAAATGTCATTAGAAAGGTTATAATGGACCTGTGGCTCATAAAAAGCTTTTCATAAGTCACTGGAATAGAAAAAAGGCGACTCAATTTTGCAAAGAATCATGTAAGCAAGCCTGTTCTTTTTGGAAATTTGTCCCTTTGAGTGAAAAATCAAAGTTAGTGATGAATCCACGCGTTAATTGGTCGAGTTACGGCCTGGAGGAAACCAAAGCAGCCCATGTTAATTCGAAATATGTGGCGAGTACCTGATATGTGGTGTACGATTGCTGATGGTGACTCAAGTTTGTTTTAGAACAGAAATTATGGAGTAGAAACGTACATCTTGAAATTCAAAAACAAGAAATTTTTGCCAATGCAGAAAAACTTTCTTAGAACCGACTTTACTTTTCAACGATCGTAAGCATACCAGGATTTTTCAGGATTTGTTTATCATGCGAAAATGCAATTTTATAGCCTTTCTCAGTGTCCGGACTTATAGAGCATGGAAAGTAATCAGTCGAGAGCTAAATAAATCATACAAAGAAATAGGCCGATCTTTAAAAACACCATTTAAGACAGTGAGTAATATGTCCAGAAACAAAAACAGCTTGGTAATACCATAATTCTTGATAGGTGATAAAGGAAATACGAGAGCCTACTGATCCTTAAATGCAAGTTGGTCGCATGAAAAACGTCTCATGTACCATTAAAATATCGTACGGAAACTTCTTAATAATAGCATTTTTGTTCATTTTATTTCATTTTACGTATTTAGTTCTCTAATTTTTATTTTTATAATATTCACATATAAGTGAATCTCTTCACGAATGTGATTGTGTTGAATCAATTTTCAGACTTGCATTACAAAGTATTTTGTGTCCAAAAATGAAACTTGTATTGCCGCATACGGGAGCATTTTACCCACTAGATGTTGCAAGCTCCGTATATCTTCGAGCCAACTCCGCTGGAGCTCCGTATATCTTCGAGTACGCCTACTCAATGCGAGTTTCGCTCGCATTGAGTTGGCATACTTGAACAGACGGATTTCCTTCGTTAAAATATAGATCTCCAAACCTTTATAGCAGGTTGATTCAAGACTAATATTTGAGCATAAAATAACTAGAAACGCTTATAATTTCTAATAGTATCAATATAAACGTGCGATGATACTAAGTGTCGCATCATTAATGCAACAACCTTTATATCCGAGACGTACAAAGACTTTTCCATTATTTTTTATACCAAAAAGGTACTTGAAAGAGAATTAAAGGGGAAAAAGGTTGCATTTTCACTAGAATAGAGCTCGAAGTTAAGAGTGTGAGGACAATAGCAGATGCAAATAAAAGACCAAATTGTACATTTAGGTTGTCTGTATCCATTCGATTCTATTTTCTTATACGCTACAAATTCATCTTTCCTTCGATTCAGCTCAATGTCTGCTAAGCAATTTCAAAAAGTGTTATTGTTTTTAGCTATATTACTCTAGATTAGGTCGATTCCTACACACAAGGTGCACCATGGAAATCGGGAAACCTAAACGGCGTACTTACCAAATCCGAAAGCATCCTTTCGTACTGCTGCGTGCGGGACTTCACGCTGGAAGGTGCTGGGCCGGTCTCCCCCTCTTCTCGACTCCTCTTCCTAGAGGGTCCTGAAATGAAGAAAGAAATGATTGTAAAAAATAAACACATCTGGATTCTTAATTAACTTTTGATAAAACATAGTATGAAACCAAGTTTTCAATAACTTGCTTGCATTTTGAAAATTTAAAAGTTACATTTAATAAATTCTAATATTAGCTCGTTGTCACAAAAAGAAATTGAAAAAATTCAATACGTTTATTTTTTTCTTTCACTGTATGAACCTCGTTGATTGGAAATACCCATGATGCTCAGATGCATGCATACACTGAATATGAAGAGAAAATCATTATGTTTTTCATTACGTTAATGCGTATTTCTTTGCATTGACTTTTATTGATTATTTTGTACCATATCTTTGAATTTCTTATTTGACTACTTTTGCAGCGTTTAAGCATTAATAATCGGGAATGATTGGCGAAAATTTAAAGTGATGCAAGTATTCTAGATTGCTTTGAGACGTGTATTTTCAGATGTACCAAATATATCGAAAGTCATCCGCTCAGGTTATATAAATAGTTTATGATCGGGTGATATGGGAGCCGATTCAGTGCTCGAAATTTGCTTTTTTTTATTATTTATGATGTGTGCATTAATTTCAAAGCAACTTATTTTAAAATGAAACTTGTCTTGTAAAGTATAAGAAGTTTAAATTAACCTTTGGTGGTATATATGTGGGTAGACATTCATCGGAGCTTAAGCTATATCGAAATTAAAATCCGAGAATTTCCGATTCACGGCTTTATTATAATTACACGTACCTTACACGTACTATGATTAACCTTACACTATTAAACCTTACACGTACTATGATGAGTCTGATTCAAGCATCGAATTGTTGAATTTTTAATTTTCAATCTACTATTACTAGAAAGTAATTACAAGCTCAAAAATCAATTAAAAGCCCTTTATCATCCTCAAATACCCTTGTTCTATTATAGAAATTATAAGGATGAGTAATCTAATAAATAATTAAGTATATTCGTAGATTTAAATAAATTCGTTAACTGTCTTTTCATAAACTATAGCCAGCAAAGAAAGTTGAATTTACTGATTACTGATTGAGGATTACCGAGGATTTACTGATTGAGAAAATTAACTAATGAGTAGAGCGACTAGTTCAAATCCACACGAAAGTATATTTTTTGTTCTTACAAGATTTATTCAATTCTTTATTTTATTCAACTTCATTACGCATTAAACCTCAGAGATATTTAAAATCTCAGCTTCAAAATCACGAAACTGAAGAATGACACAGAATGGGCCAAATTTATTCCAACTCATTCTCGCAATGAATATCATGGACGAATTTTGCAGTAAAATCACAACTCTTCACGATTTGTTTTCTAGTTATTTTTTCGAAGAAATTTGGCAAGTTACAGTTTGTGAAAGGATTAATCTATATAAGGCGCAAGGTCTGGAAAGTACATTTCAGAGAATTGAAAGATGATATTTAAAATTGTAAGCATAAAAAGTACTCAAACGATGACGATGCATGACTATTTCGAGATTAATTTGAAAACCTAGAATTACGCATTTTTAAAAAAGCGAACAGAAAAGAAACGTACCTGCAGATTCACGTTCTGCACTCTGCCTTTTACTCATCTGAAAAGGAAAATAAACGAAATTTAATTGTCAGTACATATCAGCATTTTCCCGAAGAGGAAATTTCATTCAATTGATTTTCAGGCGTTAATAAATTTATCTAATATATTTTCAATATTCTTGAATGCATTCTATTTTAATTTGTTTCAATTACATTCTTTTTACTTTAGAAGCAAAATTTAATGATAAAAGGATACTCAAGTCCTAAAATATTAGATTATCAAAAAGGCATATTCTTCTAAATTTCAGTTTTTTTTAAGTTATCAAAACTTGCAAGCCAGCAATCTAACTATACTAAACAAATTTTTAATAAAAATTCCATTTTTAAAAATTTTTAAAACTTGTATAAAATATAAATTATGGATTTGTTGCAAGGCCTTGATACACAATGACATCTATCAAAGAAACTTACTTAACGGGCCGCCGCGATTTTTCTTCCGTTTTAAATCTTGAATGAAGTGAACTTAAAATGCTCCGATTTTAAAATCAAGAGCAACTAAATGAAGGCAGCGATCACTTCTCAGCGCGAGTCATTGTTTTCACGAATGAGAAGAAATGCGTTTCCCGTCAGTTTCATAATCATGGAGATACACCTTAAATCAGTTTTAAAACGGAATACTTTGTCGACAAGGAATATCAAATAAATTTTTATATTCCTTGTCCTTCTAAATATTTAAAAGTTTTGCTCCTTTGTTTACAATAAATCTCGAAATGAAGGGAAAATTGGTTTTTCCATCGGTAGAAACACGAAACAAATTGTCAAACTATATTTGTTATTAAGATTAAATTATTTTCGCACCCAATATTAATTTCAGATCTAAGCAATTAAAAATTGAAGATAGAGGATTTCTGTCTTTTGAAACCTCTGGTTTATTTTTAAGCTGACGATTGCATCAAACTATCTTTTTTTTTAAATTATAAACTGATATTCAATCATTCATAGACTAGATGAACCGTTTAGTTTTCTTGAAAATCCAGTATTTTGCATATACCTTTTTTAAACGTCTATACAAGCTACCGAAAAGAAATGGGTACCCTCCTAGTCTACTAAAGAGTTTTCGCACGAGGCCAGAAGAAAATTACAACTTTAGGATCCATAAACACTAGGTTTGATTAATAAAAAGCATTAAACCGCTTAAGTTTTATCCCCGACTTGTGCACAAAATAAATCACCCTTTGCATCATTATTATATAACCGCGGGTCCATTTGGAAGGATTCATTTCCCCTGGTTCTAGATAATTCCGTGCAAATACATAACATTGACATGATTAGATGCCAGATTTCATTCTTTCCGTTACAGAATTCATGTGCTCGCAAATATATTCGACGATCCCTTCCTTTGTGATCAAATGTGACAGA
>JAOUZG010002551.1:0-19154 GCA_026289955.1 Argiope argentata | reverse complement strand
GTAGGTTTATTGTATTCTGTATCAATTATTCAAAAATATTAGATGCACGAAATTGATATGAACTAAAAATATCAAGTATTCAGTAGTAATTCTCAAAAACCGATAGATATTAGACGATTCCAAGGTAAACTCCACGCCTTATTCGTTTTCGTTCGGTTTAATCCAATAGTGTAGACATAGGACTTTTTATTCAAAGCTATTACATCTTAATCATATTCTCAAATAAAAAATTAGTATTAAGTTTTTCCTCTCTTATAATGCTTCTATATCTGAATATTATCAATGTGTTTTTTTGTTGTTTGTTTATGTATAATCTTTTTATTTAAAGCAAAAAAATATTTTGAATACTTTTTGGGTGGGAGGGAGATACTTTCCCTTGAAATTTTACGAAGCAAAAAAGAAAATCGCTGGGATTATCTGTGAATAAGTAAGTGCATTTTTTATTAAACACTTTTTTTATAATTCGAAACACACAGGTAACTTAAATAATAAAATTATCTTTGGTAGAATAAATTGAACACAATTAAAAGTAAAACATTGAACAAGATTGGAGTTTCTAGAATGCTATAATGTGAATAATATACTTGAAAGAAATGTTTATAACTTTAAATCGAAATGTTTAAATTATGATGAAATGCTTTAAAAAATAATAATTAAATTCTTGTTATTATTTTTTATATAAAAATCTTTATTTTTTAATATTTTTAATAGTGATTTAACAAACAAAACACAATATTAGAATTAATAACTAAACCATAATATCAAGTTTTTCAGTCGATATAACATCTCTTAAAACTAATATTTATTAAAAATAATTTTAATACCTACGGACAGAAAAGTATAGATTACCAGATGTATCAAGTATATTCCAATATAAGTACCAGACAATACTTGATAAAATAAAATTGGTCATTAGTTTAACCTTACACAGTTGAGCTTAATAGAGGAACTTAGTTTAGTTGTGCTGAATGTTCAAGCGTTCTGTGGAGCTCAAGCAATTTCTGAAATGAGCTGTGTGCAGAGTCCTGGCGTTTATTATAGAAGCTGCATCGTGTCGGGTGCGGAGTATCCAGTCGTGTAGTAGTGAGTCGACAGTTGGATACAGCTAAAGCGAGGAAGCAGTGGAGAATTGCAGACGTTTGGAGAAGCCGTAGAGTGAAGCTAAGAGAAATATCTCCATTTACTGGATTCTGTCTGGCCGCTTTGTGTGCTGTGGTTGATTACTACTTGTGGGCTACTGCTTTCGGTAGTGTGCTGAACTGTGTTCGTCTCATTTGTGTATTTGTCGTCTTTGTATTAGTGCTTCAAAATTAAATAAACGTCGTCGTCTTCTGAGTCCTGCTAATTTTTTTCACACCATGCACTCACCACAGGCGAACACGGCGAACTTATGAACTTAGTGTTTGAAGTGTCCGTAATCATATAAATAAATAAATCAGGAAACATTAAAACAATCCTGATACTATTGTTTTAAAATTTCAATGCAGTTGACTCTTTCAAAAACCACATAGAACTGGACTTGAATCGGATTCTTAAGAATCCGAATTATAGAGAATCATATATGAATTATTTAATGCTATATATTTTTAAGTGAGGGGAAAAGGTCAACAATGCATTTACCAGAAAAACTAGCTTCAACAAATATCAGTAAGCAACAAAATAAAAAAGATTAAAATGCAATCTGCTATGCATATTTCAATGTATCATGTCAGAATATAGGTTCTTGAACTGCACGAGCACCACGTGCTCGTGCAAGTTAAACGTATTTTTATTCATTTTGATAGTTTCTTTGAAGGAGTCTCTTTAGTATTGCAAACGATCCAAAAAAAAACTTTGTCCCGCATTGATTGTTTAACAAAAATATCACATTTCCTATTTATTTCATTTCATATAATCGCGTGATCAAAATGACATTTTTCTAGGTTTTATTTGCGGTAGTCATTAACTTGTTTTTTTTATTCAGAGCTTTTTGTAAATGCAAGGGCAACGTATTATTAAAAACTGATTTTTTGAGATGCTCGTGCAGATAATAATTTTTTTTTTATTTTTCGTCTACAGATTAAAATGTTTATTTTTCGCCTAATTATTATTTTTATTATTGACACTAGAAAACCTCATTCCCCAAACCAATATCATGTTCGGACATAACGAAAATCCGTGATTATATGAAATGAAATAAATAGGAAAGGTAATATTTTTTAAAACAATAAATGCGAGACAAAGGGCTTTTGGATCGTTTGCTATACTAAAGTGACTCATGCGATAAAACGATTAAAATGAATAAAAATATAATTTAACTTGCACGAGCACGCGGTGCTTTCAAGTTCAAGAAATGATGTTCTAAGATGACACATTGAAATATGTATAGCAGATTTCATTTTAATCTTTTCAATTCTATTTTATTTCTCTGTTATGGAGTTAAATGGCATTCTCTTTTTACGGAATGTGTAACATTGATAAAACTACGAGTATCACTTGAAGGCTTGAGATTTCATGTAATGCTTGAATATATATTTCATATAATTTTAATAATGAATTACATGAATGACGAGATAATTATTAACGAATTTAATATAAAATGAACTTAATTGTAACTTTTAAGCTTAAAAATGAGATTCATGGTATGAAACCATAATTATAATAATAATAAACCACTTAGGCATTGATTCTCATTGTTTGATATACACAGTTGTGAAACATCTACTTGACGAGTAAGAACAAAAAAATATATATAAGTATAAAAAAATAGTAAATAGTAGTTAAAGAATAAAAAGTAATAGTATAAAAATTAACAGTCAAATTATAAAAAATTCCTTCTGAATTTCTTTGATGCCACTCTATCTAATATAAATTTGGCAGTTTCAAATGAATGGCGAGTGTACGTTCGAAAGAAACAAATTGCAGCCTATCTGTTGCTCATTCAGGAGCATCTACGAAAAATCGATACTGTAGAAAGGCTTTTCACCAATCGCTGGCGAGAACGCACGAAAGGCTATTTCGCGGTGAGTGTGAACGACTTGGTGGTATCGTCTGCAGATTGAAGTTGGCATAACAATCTATCACCGTGTCTCTGTTGCCAAGATTTTATTCTTTTCTCTCGAAATTCCACTTCCGTATTCACTTCATCTTCGGCTTCTGTCAATGAAAGAGAAAAAAGATACATTAGGCGCAGAAGAAACATGACAACCGAAAAGTGAGTTTTATTTTAATACTTTCATTACAATTTGTTAAAAAAATTACATTTTTATGAAAAATATATTTTTTAAATTCTTAAGATTCATAAGATTTTAGATTATCGCGCTAAATAAATTCTTTACAAATAGTAAGAATAAATAAGATAATAAATTCTTTTCAAATAGTTTTTTGTAAAGAATTTATTACCTAAAAATTTTATTTAATTATAAAATCGTATTGTTTTTAATCGTTTGTCTCAGACGATTTTTTTTTCTTTTCTAAAATTAAATATCTGCTTTTGTAATGAATTTTTTTTTCGCTGTATCTCTAATACCTTGAAATAATTCCTGTGCTTAATTTTAGTAAAATATTTATAGATTCTTATTTTCTCTTGAGAATAATCAAATAAAATATGAAATTTCTTTTATTGTTTTCACATTTTAAATCCAAGTGCAGGAACTTCGGATTTGTAAATTCAGAAAATATTTAGGTAACGCTTTTTAATTTTAATTGTCATTCGATTTTATTTTTTAATGAATTTCCAGTTCAAAAATATTTTGATAGTTTGTTATAGTTTTTGATATAATTATAGAAACAATCTATTTTTCACAAAACAAAATTATTTTAAAGAGAATTGCTCTGACAAATGTTATAAAAATGAATACGTTTCACAAAGCTATTAAATTGGATTCTTAATTACATTCATAATGTATATTAATTTTTATTGTGAAAGCTCCGGAATTTTCTCAATTATCATTTTCATTACAAATTTTGTTCTCCTGTTACTGTCAGTTTTGATTTTTTTAGCATCATACTTTTGGTTAAATAAATATTTTTATCTCTTTAATTTACACCATTTAAAGAGGATTTTAAAGAGTCTTTAATATTTATTGAAAAAAATTTATAGTTCCAATATATTTTAGTCAATAATTTAAATATTAAATTTAAAAAAAAATACAAGAGAATAAAAAAACAGGGTTTTCTATTTGCTTTCTTATTATATTTTTGTTTTTCTGATTGTAAACATATGAGACCTTTTTTAGAAATATATTTTTATTCCACATAAATACTTACTGCTGATTCATTGAAAAAAACATGCAAGCATTTATTCTGGATTAAAATTGTTAAAAATAAATTTAATTTAAAATTGCCAATAATAATAATTAATTAATGGCATTATTAAATGATTAAAAATTTTATTAATTCAAACCTGATTTAACAATTAAGTCTGAAACAATAAAATTTTTCACTTCAAAAAAAAAAAGGAAACAAAACTGCACAAAATTTCAAGTCGAACGCATCATGTGACTTCAGACGTCGAGAGATGAAAAAAAAAATTATTACAACATTCTAACTGTACAAATATAAAAAAAAGCAAGTCAAAACCGTGTCAAGAGGATTCAGCTTACTTTCCTAGATAACTTCTAAATATGTGTCAAATATTTTTTTTGTCTGACCGATTAAATGAAACAGACTACCTTGAAAGAATGTCAAGGACAGCGGCTTCCTATCTTCAATTTCTAATTATGTCTATAGAAAAATAGAAAGAAAAAATAGAGAGACAGGAAATCGTTTAGTTTTTCTTTGTAACCTTATGTAATCTTTGTCTATTGCCAAACATGAAATATTATCTTTCCACCAAACTTGTTCTTTTACTTTTCCACTTTTTTCAGACCAATAAAAAAAAAGTAATCATAAAATTCAAAAACAACATTATAGCAACTTGCGGGCAACTTCATTTGTATGAAATAATGAACGTATAAAGATTTATGATCAAACATTCTAAATTCGTGGCTCAGTTGTTACAAAACGAAAATACAAAACAACAAATACAAATTACAATACGAAATATAGATTTCAGTCAAAAAATTTTAAAGGGAAAAAAGCAAATAAATATAAAAAGTTTGAAGACTTTTTAAAAATTGAAATCCCACAAAGATTTCTCTTTCTTTTTTTTTCTTTTAATTTTTAGGCACATGTGTAATTAAATTTCAATAATACTAAAAAAATTATTGAATTCCACCGAGATTCCAATTTGTACTTCAAATTCAAATGTATTAAAAATATTTGAACTTTACAAAAAATTTGCATTTGGATTTAATAATATTTCAAACTTTTTATATTATTTTAGATTAAATAAAATAATATGAATAATTGAACGCTTCTAAAAAGAAAAAAGTGACAGTTCAGATTCAAAATCGAGAAAATGTCAAAACAGAAATGATGATTTCTGTGAATAATGGCTAATTGAGGAAGAAACAATTAACAACTAATTGAGAAAATTAATTTTATTTTTGTAGACAATACAATTTGTTAATGCAATACTTTTGGAAATAAATTTATGTTTTAATTTACTTGAAATATTTCGCTCTCTTATCACCATTAAAAGTTATATTTTATTTATTTATTTGCACATTTATTCCGATTTTTACAATGATTTTATGAAATCTGTATGAATCCAAATTAAATGTGAGTAAAATATGAAGATGTAAAAGTACATATTTCAGAAAAAATTTGATAAATACAACGTTCCCTTCATGTAAAACATAAATCGAAAGGAAAAAAAAATCCGGAAAAGTAGAAATTTTGATCAAAGTTATTAATATTTTTTATGGAATTCGTAGTAAAATTATATTTTGAAATTCAACTTTAAAATATCTATTTACTATTAATTGTACATCTAAAAATTTAAAATAAAGCGTAGATACATGTTTTAAACGTAATACATATTTTAAATTTTATCAAAACAATCATCCGTCGCATTTTTTGCTCTGATTTCTTAAGCTCATAAAATAAATTACCAGAGTTATTTTCAGTAAAATCAGTTAAAAAAAACTATCATTAATCTTCAACAAAATTATTTTAATTGTTGTTTCTAATGACACTCGCCATGAGCAAATTCGCTGACGCAATCAACGATTTTATGCTGAGGGGGCGCCTCTTATTTCAAGTAGCGTCAACTAGGGCCGAGAGTACGTCTTAGCTATTCATGCATCACATTCGCTTGCACAGCCCCTTTTCACAGGGAGGGGGGACATTCACACATCTCACAGATAGAACAGAGGAAGAACAACCATTCCAACCGGGACTCGAACCCAGAACGTCCAGATCAGGTGACAGGCGTGCTACCCATGTGCAAAGGGGGTGGGAGAAGAAAAGGTGTCTGCAAGAAAATTATGTAGAAATTGATGAATTTTTACTTTTCCATTCATTACGATTAAACGGAACTTTAAAGAGACATGATTTTAGTTGTAGTTTTGCTAAAAATACTCGAATGTTTAAGCTGTTAGTTTCGCAAAGGACTTTTAATAATAAGATATGTGCTTACGCCACTAAGTTTCAACATTACGAAACTTGAGCAATTCGACAACTTGAACATAAAACAAAAATATTTTATGAAATCATCAGAGTCTTGAGTTCCAATCGTTTATTTTAAACAATTATTTACGAGTAGTTTTTAATAATAATTCTCAACAGAAACTCTAGCAATTGCGTCAACACTCAAACAGAAAAGATTGTTAACGTAATTTAATCGAGCTCGACTGCTTGGGTTGACGTAATGTTCTATTGCCATTGTTTCATTTGACACACAATACTTCTGCAGGTTATGAACATCGATATTGTAATGAATAAAGTATACCGATACTCTCATTTAAAAGGGATATAATAAATAAATAAAGGATACTCTCATTTTGGTAATGTCCGGCCTCTCTAATTACAAAAAAGTACAGAAAAGTACGAATAAAATAGTGCAGAAATGAAACTTTTCTTTTTGTGTGGTGAGAGATTCTTTCGGTTTGAAGCTCTGCTTGCGCATTAAATTTTATGAAAAAAAGTTATTAGCTGCAAAATACAGAAGCGATTACAGATCTGAAATACGTTGATGGCTGTTGGCACAGAACATTTATATGTTCTGAAAATCATAATTGCGGTTTCGGTTCTATTTTAGCTTTTTCGAAAACCGGGAACAGAGTGCAAAATTGCCTTTTTTTTTTTCTATTACTTTTTTAGACTACTTTTCCTGTATCACCGGAGATTCATGTGCAGATCCTCAATTACTATGATTTCACTTCGCACTGCTAATCACTTTTTCGTTATTTTAGATATGATTTAACCTTGATGTAATATTATTTCCCTATTTGAATTTCATTTCCTCTGATAAAATTTTATTTGACCAACAGAGCTATATAGATCTATTAGCTTTTACCCGAGACTTCGTACGCATGGAAAAGCACACAACTAACATAAAACTAATGTGTTTACAGTGCGTACTGGAAATAAAACAAAAACGCAAATCAAATCTGTATTTTTTTTTAAAAAAATCAAGTCTATATTATTTATTGATCAAGATTGAGATAGTAACGGTATTATACACGCATTTTTTTAACTTTAAATCAAAATAAAATCACAATTGCCAACAATTACAAAACATTGCACATACGTGAATTTTCAACTCCAATTGGAACAACAGAAATCCGTGAATTTTCAACGTCAGTTGGGGTAGCGCAATATGGATTAGAATTTTCCATATTGCGTAGCGCAATATGGATTAGAATAGCACAATATGGATTAGAATTATATGGATTAGCGCAATATGGATAGGTAGCGCAATATGGATTAGAATTTTCCATAGAATTTCCTTTATTCTATTTTATTTTATTTCAAATGCACTTTAAAAGGAATTCGAAAGATCAATTAATTAACAATGTTTTGTTTTAAATGCATTAGACACTAAGAACGATTCTGTTAATGCATTAGACATTAACAGAATCGTTTGAAATGATCAGTCGAAAATATATTAAGCCTAATTACATTCGAGTGGGGAAAGAAATCGAAGTTTTTCTCATTTGGCGGTGAAAAAGGATTTATTTCTGGAAAGTTAGTTTTTAATTATTAAAAATTTAACAATAATCTAACTCTGTGTTCTTAAGAAGAAATTGGAAGGAATAAATACACTTACTTCGTTCAACTAATTTTTCTTATGAGCAGGAAACGATGATTTAAGAATTTCTATTAAAAAAAAACGGTTGAACTTCTCAGAGATGAAAACGTCTTTCTGCCGTGAAATCTTCGATAACAACAATAAATCACAAAGAATTCCATTAGAATGGCAGATAATATTAAAATGAAAAATGATGAAATAAAAACAAACGATTCAAAAACTCGAGCAGAGGTTTTCATAATTCTTTTCATGATCTGTTCTGGTAAAATTCGTAAGCAGACGAATTTAAATAGAATAAAATAATTGCTCCTTTATAAGAATAAAAAATAATATTTATTTTTTGACGAGAAAATTAGTTTTTAATTAATAAAAAATTAACCACTCCATTAATCGACATAAATAGTAGCCTATGTTCTTTCTTAGACTATAATCTATCTCTGTGCTAAATTTCATTAAATTTCCTTCAGCCGTTCTGGCATAATAAACCAGCATCATCCATCCATCCATCTAAACTTTCACGATTATAATAGTAGTATAAAAAAATCTCACTTAAGTAATAGTATTAATTAAGTAAATGATATTATTATTATTTAATTAAGCACAAGAATTTTAATCTTTACACATGAGGAAAAAAAATCTTGCATCATACAATTTAAAAAATTACATTCAGTCAAATTTCTCATGTTTCTTCCCTTTCTCATAAGTCAGCTGTCTCTAGGAATGTAGGTGTTGCTTTGGTTTCAAAAGAAAAAGAAAAACAGAGAACTTATTTTGAGAATAAATAAAAATTTCAAAAGCATTATCAAGAAAGAGATTGAATTTCTTAATATATTAATGATAGAAAATTTTTAAATGGTTTTAAAGGTAACATGAATTTTAGCACAAGAAAAAAAAACTATCGCAATCATGCGAAGTCAGCTTCGTTGAAAAGAAGAAGTAAGCAATTCATGCTTTCGTAGTGCTATAAACTGATATATGAAAATTATCTGTACCGGAAAATAATTACTGAATATTATTCATTTTCTTTTATAATAAATTTATAATTACTATAAGTCAAATTTCAATTTAGTTCCATTCATTAAAAATTACACTTATAAAAAAATAAAGTCTATTTTGCTTACAACAATTTTGTTCTATTTTTTTACTATACGCCGAATGCTTATTTCCTTGAAACAACTATTAACGAAAAACCTTTGATTTCAGTATGTTGTAATGACTTGATCCTGGTTGATCAAATAAACGGGTAGTGTTTAAACACAAATGTTTTATTTACAGCTCATATACAATAAAAATCAACAACTCCTCATCTAGGTTATTATGCTTTGAAATTATTTACAACTAGGGTAACAGTTCCACGACTAACACAAGGAAAACTAACAGGCTTAGCGTATCCGGCTACTGCAGTAGTTGCTCAAGGGATCTACGGATATCTCCGGTAGGTCCTTTCCGAAGCTCGAAGCTTCTCTCAAAAGAAAAAAGAAGCTCTCTGTAGCCCTCGGGATCACGAGGTATCTCTCCAACTGTCCAACTCTTCTGCTCAGCTCACAGCTCGTCAGATCTCAGCCCTTCTCGTCTCGTCGTCTATTCCTTTCAAAACCTTCCATTTTAATTTCAGTCAAACTCCACCTCCCGTTTTCGCATTAGTGCACTGGGGATGCCGATCATCCAGTCATTCTTAAGAAATATTCCCAGTGGTCAGCAGTTGACCGTGGGAATATTTGCTAATCGTTCACCCTCTTAGAAGATCCTCCTCAATAGGGAAATATTCACATCTGGAGGTTTTAACATGATTTCTTTCTTCATAGGGCCGTTAACGCATGTGTGGTTCATTATCTGAACTTTATTCAAGTTCGGGTGGTCCCATAGGAGAAATAGTCATATCTGGGGTTTTGACACGGTTTCCTTCTTCAGAGGGCCGTAAAACGCATGTGTGGTCTATTATCTAGACTCTATTCACGTCCAGATGGTGACGCTAAAGGGGGAAAATTCACAAAGGCGATCGCAAAGGAAGGAATCGTCCCACAGCTGACCAGATGTAATAATGTTCAAACATGTGTCTCTTAGAAAGGGAGGGAAGTTTTACAACTTCTTTACAATGTCAAATGAATTTGCTTTGCTTTACGAAAAATTAACTGTATATTGCAAAAAAAGTCATAAATACATTGCCTGTCCCTTTTCCAAAAACAACATTTAATTTACAATTAACTGCTAAGTAACGTTGTTGGCAAATTATTTGAGAATAATTAATTATGTGAAAATAATGATAATCTAATACTGTAATCTTTTGTGTAGGATACTGGACAAATAAATTAATTTTATATTAAAATAATCTGAAACTTATTACTACCATAACATTAATGTCATCGTAGTAATAAGTACCATTAATGCGACCATTACACTTTTAATTTTAGAACATTAATTTATCAAACCAACTTATAGAAAAAAAATCTATTTTCGAATCTAGGGATACGCCAAATATTTTCAAAACAGCCCTGTGTTGGAAACGCAAGAGAGATCCTGTTCCTGTCACCGAAGACATCTTACCTGAAGTGGAGGAGAGTAAGAAGTCGACCGATGACTCGTCCAGCAATGGAAGTCTACCTGTTGATCGAAAGAAAACTGCAACGTTGACTAGGAGAAAAACGTTTCATGGGCAGGTAGGAAATTAATTCAGTCTTACTTTTAATTTAATTTTTTTAAGGAATAAGCTGTATTCTAGAACGGCCCATTCCCGACATACCTACACAGATTCCATCTAGTCAACTCTCCTTGCTGTAGCTGTGGGGAAATAGGATCCCCAATTCACTATGCCACAGAATGCCTACTCACTCTCTCATGGCACACGAGAAAGCCTGAATGAAGTCTCGAAAAAGAATGGTGCAGGAGAGTTGCATCAAATACCCTTTCACGAGGCAAAATCCACTCCATAGTAAACCATATTCATAAATACCAAGACCTCTTCAAGACCTACAATAGTTGAGACCAGAATTCCCCTTGTGAAAATCAACCAAAATTGTAGCTTAGAAAGTCCCTCAAAAGTGCAGATCTCATGATGGAAATCAAGACCCCAAAACCCAGAAGGACGCTACGTATTTTTGATTCTATAGTGATTGTTTATTTGCCATACATGTGTTCACAATTTAATTTGTCAATTTATCTCCCCCGTTTTCAGTGGATAATCTAATTCCCCTGTAAGTTCAACCCATAATCGCCATTTGTTTCAGTATTCTTGTCCCCTCAATCCAGTTACAACTTCAGAAAAAAATTGAACAGATTCGTGTAAGATTTGTCACCGATGGCATTCTCTCTGGAAATCCCTGAATGCTGTATCGTCTCTTTTTTTCCCCTTGAAGAAATTTTTCCTTTTTTAATCTTTCTCCCATCTTGTGCTCATCCAACTGGTTAGACAACTTAGCGTTATAGACACCCGGGAGCACAATATGGCGTTATGTTATGTATTCTAGATATAAATATTTTTTATTCATTCTATATAAAACAATAACTGTTAATTAATAATTTATATTAAATTAATTTTTTGTTAATGAATTATTTTTAGACCATTTGCTTTGAATTTCCTTTTGAACATAATATTAAAATATTCTCTTTATTTCCAAATATTTGGAAAAACAAGCTTCATTCGGCAGGTCTATCTTTTTTTTGGTCCGTGGTAATCTGGTGGTGAGGTCTCGGCTCGTGAGCCGCAGGGTTGAATATGAATATTTTTTACATATGAATATTTTTTCATCTTATCTACATATGAACTGATCATTTCAGCAAAAAATAATCAGGAATTCACTTAGATTAACAAGCTATTCGAAACGATCTGCTGTATTATAGTATTCATTTTACAATTTATCTATCATTACTCGTATTTTTGAGCTTTCTCTTACATTTTACCATGATGAAATCGGGTTTGAGATTATGCTATATGACGTTGTCAGCGTGAGAGTTAACGGTAAAAGATTCTAATAGTTTAATAAAATATTTGTGTAAAATTGCGTTTTTTCAGGAAAGACACCTATATGTATAAACTTAAAAAGCAAAATCTTATCTAAATATAAAATTTAATCCAAATCATTAGAGCCGTTTCCGAGATACACCAAAGAAATTTAGATATAGCTTGTTTTAAGTTATTAGATGTATTTCAGCGAATGAAAGTCAACACTATAAATTTCAAAAAATAATTTTAATCGTTGTTCATGTTTTTGCTTAATTTCAAGAAACAATGTATTTATTCAATACATTAGTAATTTTTTAGATGTTTTTTTTTTAATTTCATTTACTCTAATTTAACGTGTTCAAACTTTTGTGTTATTCCATTTTTCATACTGCATGTGTTACGTATTGTTTGATTGCCATTATTATATATTTATTAAAGTTATTATAATGCCTTTTTATATATCAAAATTATATTATACTTACTTGTATGATATATATTATTTATAAAAACTATCAAAAATAAAAAATAAAAACATCTTAAGTCCATTTTCAATTTAAAAATAGTTTTTCTCTTTTTACGCTCATTATTAAGAACTATATTTTTTACTTTAGTTTTTATCATGTGAGAACATGATGTTGTTTTGGTTAAGAGGTTTTAGTGTCTCCGAAATTTGAAGCCAACAAATATTCGTTTTTTCTTTGAAGGCAAGAAATATTCTTTTTTTCATTGATAGATAGCAAGTCACCTGACCCATGACATTTGAAGTTTGTTTTGCCAGTATTGTTTGAGATATTTAATTAAATTTGTTAGCAATTGCTTTTTGTTTGTCGTTTCTATGAAATGACATCACCTTCCAGTTGTATGATTTATTATTTTAAAATAATTAATCTCGCGCTCAGAAAATTATCGTTTGGGGTTTTTTTTTTTTTTCTGGAATTCTCTTTCAGTTTTAACTATCGCAATTTTGTAAAATGCGACACATTTATTCTTTAAGGATATTATAAGCGCAGTCTTACTAATTTGTATTTCTCAAAATACTGTAAATATTAGAATATAATTTTAATATCAATCTGTATTACGTTCATTGGATTTTACCACATATACAATAGTTTCTAGTAATAGTGAACTTTCCGTCGAAATTACTGGGTTTTCTTCTTTCTTTTTTTTTTAATATTATAATCGGTCGAGCTCCAAAACTTTGTTTGCCAACTAGAAAAATTGAAAATGAAAGTTTAAGAAAATTATCATTGGAGAGAGAGAGAGAGAGAAGTCTCATAATTTTTTCAAACCGGTTTAAACTGGTTATTGGCTTAAATTAAATAAGACAAATAATCACTTAAAAAATAATAATGTTCTCACATGATAACTTGACATTTGCCACCGTAAATTTCCTTTTTAATCATTCTTTTTTATTATTTTAATTTTTATAGTGACAATTTCAATTGTGTTGTATTGTAATAATTCTTGAAACTTCAATTATTAAGTAGATATTTCTATTGCATTCATTGTTGTGAAATTTCCATATTAATAAACTAGATTAATGTATTTCATCTATTGAATTTTATTTCGGCGTATGGATTTTACATGTGGATAATTTTTTCAAACCTGTTCATTCAGATACCTGTTGATCGGAAGAATATACCGGTACAGCCCCCGAGGTTCAGCAGGCCACGCAGATCCATTTCTGATGAGAGCACGGTGTCCTCGGCGTCTTCTCTGATGGGCCAGAGTCGAAATCTCAGTCAGTATCAGCAAGCCCTGGAGAAACTTGCCCACGACGATCGCTGGAAAAAAGAGATCACCCTTGGCACTCGTGTGTCTTTTTACAGGCTTTACAGAGATGTCGGCAAAGGAAATTTTTCCAAAGTAAAGATGGCCGTGCATTATCTGACGAAAGGTTAGTCTATATGCTTTTAATTAATATATCAGTATAATTCGGCTATCAGGAGAAGGCTACTGAAAACTGAACATTATGAAATATCAGAAGAAGCAATTTTGATTATAAGAGAATATCATCACATTACACTCTCTATGACTTGTTTCCCATTCCCCACTTTCTCTAATTTTACAGGATGCTCTGTTTTTAAATAAGTCATGCCAATCGCTTTTGAATGATTTCATTCCTCAGAAACTGAAGATCAATGATTAAAAAGGTTTTCTCAAATTCTTCTTTTAACACTTTGACTGCCATGGCTACCATATGTGATAGCCAGTGATGTTTCCATTGGGACACTGGCTATCATATCTGATAGCCATGGTGTTTCAACACTTTAGGCCTTGGCTATCAAAAACGATATCAGTTACATGAAAATCGTATTGGAGTTTGATAGTTGGGCTCTCTACGATGTGTTGGGTATACGTCGTTTGTGCAAATTGATGTATGTGCCGATTCTATGAGCTAACTTTTCTGGAAAATGAACATGCGACAAAAAAAGATGTATATATATATATTGTTACGTTTTTAGCGTAGCGGGATCGGATTGAATGGACTTTATTTGAGGACAGCACAAACAAATTTATTTACAGCTATTTACAGATATATGCAGGATGACTTGGAAAAGTAAAACTTCAGAAAACACAATCCAGCAATAATCAGTCACTTACAGCGTAAATGCAAGTCTTACGCACAATAAACACGGTTTGCAAAACAGCTATAGTATAGCACAGCAACAGTAAAGCACAGCGAGCTCAATAACAAAGCGTTAACAGCAAACGCAAGCACAGTTCACTAATTACCAGCGTAACTCCGTGAGTAAAGCGAAACGCTTCTCTTTGAGAGATTCACTGCCAGGAAGAGGCAACCCGCCTCTTATATACCCGGGAGAAAGCGTCGGGAGAAAACGCGGTTCAACCAGAATTGACTCGGGGTTACCAGAACATTCTTCCCGCCAAGTCAACCCGGCTGGCGCGGAGTATCCTGTGAAGCGCAGCCAACGTTTTCACCTTTGGCGTGCGTTTTGCTCGCTTGTAACAATATATATATATATAGAGAGAGAGAGAGAGAGAGATTATGTGATAAATATATATACAGTATGTGATAATAAATACATATATTTACAGTTTGTGAAAATAAAAAATATATACATACTGTATGTTATTTCCTTTATTTTGGAATAAAGTTGCATTCAGTGTTTGGCATTGAAGCAATTACGACACAATTGAGGCTGGTCAGGACAATTGCCACAGTATGTGGAAGTTAGCCTTTTTTCTGGCCAGTTCACGACCCTCTGTCTTAGAAATGTTGATATAGCATAAATATGTCATTTACATTGCAACTTTTTACCATTTTCATGGATCCTATCAATCAAGTGGTGCGGGTTTTTTTCTTTTTAGCGCATCAAATACGGGATCTGTATCCATATTAAGCAGCTGGAAAACCAAGCTTTGCCTAAACTTACGAATTTTCATTTTTGAGTTTGTTACATGGCGATATGCAACCCATGTGTTAACTACTGCAACTCCAAACAATTCTAATACTAGTTTTCTGTACCATTTAACATCTTTTCTTAGTGTTGTGGCATAAGCACCCATCTGATCCTTCATTGAAAAATTCGCACTATTTTTCGTGGGGTGCTTTGGCTATCCTTTTTCGTAGCCAGGATGAAAATCTCCCCATGTGTTGCAAAATGAGTCATATTGAAAAATATTGCTTTTATATGTAGATTTATGTTTTTAAAAAATACAAATTACGCAAAAAAAATTTGCAATTTTGACTTAGCAGTCAAAGTGTTAAGTATATTTTCTCTTTTTAGATGATCTTTTTCTTTATTAATCTTCAGTTTGTTTGTTTGTTTCTATCGAACTTCTTTGTTTTATTTTCAAATATGTGCAATCTTCCTGAATATTGATTACGAAATATTAAATTTTTCCTCCACCATCTTTCATTTCCTCATACTTTGGTTAAATCAAAGTCAGATGGCCAAATGGTTCGGTTAAATCAAAGCCGGAGGGATTTTGTGATTCAAAACTGATAGTACTTACCTGACTGAGGTACGAGTAAAAAGTCAACTGACTTTTGCGAATTCGGAAGCATATTGATAGAAGTTTTGTCACAGTTACATTAATTTCGATGTTGTTCTTTTTCTAGTAATCTATTATTTCACTCACTATGCTCTTTTGAATGTTCTTTTGAATTCACTATGCACTTGTGAAATATATTCTTTCAATAAAATTCACACATCTTTACAAAATAGTCAATTCTGAAGTCCATCTCGCTGCAAACTTACTCACTCATATAATTTGCCATCAAACAGCACATCAAGTCGTCAAATTCTTTTTTCTTTATTCTCCAAGACTGGCTCCTCATCCAAAAATTAAATTAATGAAACAAATATATATTTTTCAATTCTCATTTGAGACTTTTCTTTAAGTACTTCTGTGTTTACTGCTTTTGATTCGAGAACAGCGAATGTAACCCATAGGCATAAGTCGTTTGACATCTATTTGCGTGATGTCCAAAAATCTGTAATTTCATATCAAATTCTTCTTGCAAGATATTGCATTGGTTTCAAAATTAAATTATCACTGTTCGTTTGACTCCATATGTAACTTACATGTATAGTCAACCTCATAAGCTCACATCACATGAAAATAAATTGACTTATTAAAAAATTCAAATTAAATACCTTATAACAACCAAAGAAACTGATAGCAGACACTGGTGTTGTTTGATGCTTACTAAGCAATAATTAATTACTAAATATTGGTGCGAAGTTTATATATTTTGCTAGAAGAGAGTTTTAAGATGAGAAATTTATAAAATTGTTTGTTAGTTAGATTTGCATTTTAAAATTGATTATATGTAAGTTATTTACATCCGTCAAATGCCGGCGTCCTGGAACAGAGGTAGCGCGTCTTCCTCGTGTTCTGGGAGTCCTGAGTTCGAGTCCCGGTTAGAGCGTAGACGTTCTTCGGTGTACTTTCTGTGAGATGTGTGAATGTGCCCCCTGTAAAAAGGGGCTGTGCAAGCGTATGTGTGTGTTTGTGCGTCATTCTTTTATGAGGTAGAAGTTAGACTTCTGTCCTTGGATACTGTTATTTCTTCACTCAGCACATCGACGGACCATATTAATACTCCTCATAACACCTTCATTGGGTTAAGGATCTCTAAAATAATACTCCTCAAATAAAATCACACCAATTTAAAAAACAACCATCTTTTATTAAAACACAATTATAAATTCATAGAACAACACAGTAATAAATATATATACAGCTCGTGACACGTAATTGCATTGAGTCACGAGATTGAGCGAGATGGAGAAATGCGCGTGAACAAGTGCTCAAGGGTCCATACCCTTCTGCACCCTTGTTTCGTTGTAAAGGGGACGCGTCAACATCATCAAGTCTTTAAAATACTATAATTTTTGATATTTCTTCATGTTTTTGCTATATTTGTCGCGCTGCTTTAGTCATATATTCCAATGAGATACTATGGTTCTGAGGAGCAGGACTTAGTATCAAATATCTTACTGTGATAAATTAGAAGATGCATTTGAATTAAATATCATTTAACATAGATACAACAATTACCAAAATAGGAGAAAGAAAATTATGCAAAATTCAACATAATCAGATTTTTTTTTTCAAATATTATCTTTTTATGAGAAACACTCACCCTTTCTTAACCCCTTCTTCATTGGAAATATACTCATATATTTGAGGAGGAAAATCAGCCGCCAGCTTGCCAGGTTTATGCTATATTTTATACATTCTGGATTGTGATGAATTTTGATTGTAAAGAGTGATCAAAGGGAAATCATATGTTTCCAAAGAATCTGTTTATTTTTAATGGTGGGCCAAAAATATTTTTCGGAATGAAATTTTTAATTAGGTGATAAAAAATATCTGAAATCCATTCTCAAAAGTAATTATGTCCAAGAAACGGTATATATGACTAACAAAAGTAATGATGGAAAATTGTTTCAAATTCTCATAACAATTATTCAAAATCTATAGTTAGATTTTCAAAGCACAGTCAATGTGAAAAACTTTCGCTGAATGGTTTTGTTTTGGTTATATTCACGTCCCGTTGTAAAACAACACTCAGTCTATTTTGGGAATTGAGCTCGTAATATTTAACCACGGTCAGATTACAAAGATGACACTTTAACAGGCACCCCCCCCCCTCTCCTCACCACAACAGCGGTAGGACGTTTGACCCTAAAAAATTGAACGTGCAACAGGCATCCTAACACGATGGTTCTTTGGGGGAAACGATGTCTCAAACCTGACACCCCCCTACGGCTGGTGAGCTGAAACCTTACCTCTAGATTACCACTGCCTTTCACACAATGGATAACAATACTACAAGAAGCTCTAAAGAAAATCTGATAAGATATTAGAATGATAAGATGCTGAAGTTGGGAAATTGAGCGCTTAATACCATTTAATTCATGTAAACGTTGTATTCAACAAATTTGTAGTTGTTACTAATGGCACTTGACATGGACAACCCCCCGCTGATAAAACAGGAGATTTGAGCCGAAAGGAGCGTCTCTTGTTTTTGAAGTAGCCCCAACTAAGGCCAAGAGTTCGACTTAGCTGCACATTCGCCACATTTGCTTGCACAACCCCTTTTTATACGGGGAAGGGCATAGTCACACATCTCACAGATAGTACACAGAAGAACAACGATGCCAAACCGGGATTTGAGCCCGGGACTCAAAGAACACGAGGAAGAAGCGCTACCTCATTGCTAGAAAGCTGGCGTAAATTTGTTGTACAATATATAATTCGTAATTAATTGAATTCCTTTCCAGTTTGTCACTGTCAATAATTTTTCAGTTATCATTGTTTTAGATATTTTTCAAACGCAACAAATACTGTTTATAGTATTGTTTATATGTTTTGTTTTGAGCAATCATTTTTGCCAGTTAAGCATTAATATTGTTAAATCTTTGACAAGGTTCCAATTTACTTTGTTTTAATTCATTCAATTTATAATGCTTTCATTTTTAAGTACTTTTCCGTTAGCCAGACGCCAGCAAAAATCGCCAAATAATGTAGAATTCTGCCAAATGGATTACAATGATTTTAAAGCGAAAAATCGCCAAATAATGTAGAATTCTGCCAAATATCTTACAATGATTTTAAAGC
>JAOUZG010002520.1:0-23238 GCA_026289955.1 Argiope argentata | reverse complement strand
TATTGAAACTTGTTAATATATATGCTTGTTCATATCCTTGACACTGAAGAAAATATCTTCATTCTTTCAGTTTTACATCAGTATTAAATAATTCTAAAAGACAATAATTTGGATAATTGCTTTTATTTAAATATTTTATCATTTTTTAAAAATAGCTTGTACTTTCTCTAGTAATAACACCGATAGCTATGGGTTCAAATGGACTGACGATCGATCAAAAATCCAAATTAATTTCTATGATTGTGAAACGCTTTTATTTCGATTGGTATTATGCTTTGTGATAAATGTTACTTCTAATTAAAATTCGTTTTTTAATTTGATGGTGATTAACCAAACAATATTTGTATACAAATGTGGAGCTTTAAAGGAAACTAAAAATATGTTTTAACTATATTAACGAATTTCAAAAGGATTTTTTTTAACAATACATAGACTTGATATTTTTAATATGTTTTATGAACAAATATTTTATTTATAAATGTATTTTGTGTAGTAAATTTTTTTTAATACGTATATAAATACCTTGTTTCTGTGTTATTTTTTCCTTTTTTAGAAACACTTTTCGGCCATTTTCATTCAATAGAATAATCTTAAAACTGGTTTAATTATTAAAATTGGAATGTGTTTCCTAGAGGAATGGTTTTAATACATTTATCAGAATTCAAGTTAAAGAAAATAACCAAAATGTTAGATTTTTTTTTGCAATTATAAACTTTTAAAAATTCTACATCAAGATACTGATTGTTTCATATTCACAAAATTAAATCTTGCTTTTTTTAACAACAGGTTTGTGTTATCTATTCTTAAATTTTAATCAGGTCTTTAAAAAATATTGTAAGCCTGTTTTAAATCATTATATTTCATTCATTAAATGAAAATCAATTTTTTTATTGTTGGCTCTAATATTTAAGTCAAATTTATTCTACGTTGATAGTTATCAAAATTAAATACATAGTCTCATTTTTAAATGTTGATTATTTATCAATCTAAAATATAATTTTAATCAAATTTTTGAAACGTTACTTTTTATAATTTGGGTTTGACTTCAAATAAAGCAGGGAGGGAAAATATTTTCAATATAAGCTTTTCTTTAAATTCATTCCATCTTGTGATAATTAGATGTGTACAAGTGTAGACCGATAATCGAAGAAAATACCTAAAGCAAAAACAGAAGGGTGAAGAATCCTAATACAGTAATAGAAGTCAAATGTCTAACGAAATTTTTGATTAATAAAATATTTTGCTGGAAAAGCTTGGAGGTAACGTTACAAGAAATATTAATAACAGTCTTTGGGAACGATTAGTTCTAGCTCAACAAATCAATCCCCTCTCGACAATTGATACACAAAACTGGTCGTTAAGAAATTGTTCTTTGCAGAATTTATTGATGAATGAACTATTTGAACATATCGAAATCAGAATTTTTCATTTTAACTCAATTTTTCTTACTTTCAGATTACAAATGAATACGGGTATAAAATGAAATAATTTTTTAGCCTTTGTAAAATCAGTATTTCGTATTAAAGTGGAAACTAGTTTTTATTTTCATCGTTAATTTATTTAATCAAAGACTGTATGATTTTTTTTTATTTTGCTTTGCTTTAATTTTTTTGAAAGGCAATAAACAAAATAATCTGTTTAAATACTTACAGCTTTCGTTTGTCCGAGGATTTTAATTATCTTATTCTCTCGTCATACAAAATTTTTACTTTCAAAATTTCCGAGAAAAATTACATTTAACTGAAATCTTCTATATCTACATATTCAGTTGTTAATTCATCCCCTCTAGAAAATTTAGGATGCCTAGACCTAATCATTAAGTAGTTATTAATTTTTATTATAAAGACCTCAAATAAAATATATTGGTTGGTTTGTTAGCATTTATCATGAAAATTGATATGCTTTTGACAAATATAAATATAGCATTTTTTCAGATAAATATTAGAATTTATCAGAAAATATGTTGCATTTACAAATGTTTTGACTCGTATTAGTATAGAATGCTTTTGACTTAGGAAATCTATTTTCAAATTCGGTAATGTTGATACGGAATGTTTAAGTAAAGACATGAAAATTAAAAAAAAAAACATGGAAAAAAAAGACATGGAAATAATTTTTTATGAATACTCTTGAAATCAGCGTTTGTTTTCTTATCAGTTCAGAACATGTTTTTTTGGTATTAGGGTTTTGGCGTGAACAAAAATCCGTACTTGAAAAATAAAAAAATTATTATCTGCAAGAGCATTAAAAAAAACAGCTTTTAATAATGTGTTGCCATTGCATTTACAAAAGCTCTAATTTTTTTAAAAAAAAATTACTACTTTAGCAAATGAGACCTAGAAAATGGACTACACCATTAAAGAAATCTCAAAGGCGAGTATCCGTTTATGTGTTATGTGTAGAAGACAGTTTTTGCTCACAATTATGCTCTGACAGTGCATGTCCGGATCCATACAGGAAAAAGACCTTTTAAGTGCATCGTTTGTATAAAAACATTCAAGAGCAGTGGTGAATGCTATAACCATCATAGGATGATGCATAAATGAACTTAATTGCAGAAATGATTCTTTTGTTCAAAAATGACCTTTCTGTCGAATTCTTTTTCGGCCAGTTATAATTTTAATTCAGTGGCAGATAAATTTATTTTTAAAATTAATATATGAGTTCACCTTTTTGAATTGAGCATATTTCCTGATATAAAACTCACAAGTTATTCTTTCTTCAATTGATGACTGATCGACTGCAGATGAAACAGTTACGGTTACTGGTATTTAAATTTTCATAGTAATTTATTGTATCACTCCCTTCATGATCCGTTAAAAGGATGCTCTTAATTCACTCAACTTGATCACTGATTTAGTGAAAAGAAGTTGGCGTCTCTTGATTTGATTTCAATGGAGAGTATTTATTTTCCTTTATATCATATTTTTATCCTTTCTTTTCTTGTTTGGATATAATTTAAATAAATGAAATGTTGACTGAAGTGCATCAATATCTCTTACATGTGATCAATTAGAAACTATTTTTATTAAGACCAGCATTTCGATTCTCAATAGGTGCGAGCAATAGTTTTTGAATACAGTGTTTAGTTAATTTTAATTAATACTTTTGAAATGCTCTGAATTAATATTTGTTTTAAAGGAAAATATTCTTGAAAATTGGGAATCTATTTTTATTTTCCGTGACGAATATAACAAAATAATTACTTCTTATACATTATAAAGAATCATTTCAGTTTAATTGTAATTAATTGCTTGAATAAAGGCTCTATTATGTTGCTCAAAAAGTTACGAATAATTTCCGTTGTCCTGTTACAAACGAATGTTTTCCAGCGCTTCGGATCTCCCTTTATCCAGCTTAGAACTACAGCAGAATCACTCCATAGTGTGGCCGTATGAGAATTCATATTCGTTTCTCTACAAAAGCATTGAAGTAAGCGAGCTCCTAGTAGTGTGGCTAACAAGTGAAGTAGTGGACGAGTGACCCTTTTGATTGGAGCCAATTTATTTCGGCAAGAAATGAGATTGCCTTCTGTAGAGCTGTCAAATGTGTGGCGAAAGTATAAACTAGCCCCATTTGCACGTACAGAGACGTCGAATAAAACATATAAAATAAAGGCATGGGAAGGACCATCCATCTAGGGATGTGTGTATTATTCATACATTGCAATTCATCTAGCCTCCTGTGCTACTGTTGTGCTACAGCTGGGGGTAATAATCCATCCCACTGAATACCAACAAGTCACGTCTCTTCGAATGATATTTTCATAATAATTGTAAATGGAGCAAATAGGCCTAGAGGATAGTAAAACTTTAAAATTAACTTCAGTAGCAAAACTCTTTGTTACTGATTCATTAGATGCTTGAAAAATCTTTTCCTGCACATCAATTCCAAAAGCATCGCTGTCAGTATCCAATTTTACCCCTTAGACCTGCGTAATATTATTTTTAACCGGAAGGTTTTCTTCTTTCCAAAATTTTAGAATTTGTTTAGAATTCTTTTCCAAAATTTTAGAATTGGCTAATGGCTGGGTAATATGTGATGCAAGTTGCCTCATTTATTGATACAGAATTGCAGCTTTAGTATATGTTCATGTTTCCATGACAAAATCCTCCATATAGATGCTATTCTTAATATGTTTATTTGCAGTAAGATATGTTTGTTTGTACAATGTAGCCAATTCACACAGAGAAGCTGATAATAAAAATGGATTTGAAGTGAGTCTGAAGGGAAGATGTGTTAATCGGTAAATTGCAATTTCTTCTCCTGTGCAGAATTTCCCATCAAGCGCATACGTTTGACTGAACCAAAAAAAAAATCGTTTTGCGTCTCTGTCTTCGTCCGATAGTATCAGCTGTAAAAAATGCTTGGCTTCCGTCACAAGTAGTTGCTATTTTTGAAAGGCTAAACCTCAATAATATAGCCATGATACCGGGAAGTAGATTTGGTCCAATTTCAAGTGCGTCGTTTAAAGATGGATGACCTTGCGGAATGAGAGTATGCATCGAAAACTATAATACACTCGGTTTCTTCTTTCGCAATTTTCTTTGCTGCATGGAGGGGGGGGGGGAGAGTAAAAAAAAGGTTCTTTATTGCCTGCTTTAAGTTATATGATTTCAACTCGTTTTTTATCAATGGAATCTTGCATGTATTCAGAATATTGTTGTTTAAAAATTGCGTCTCTGCACAGTTTTCTTGTGAAAGAATTAAAACATCGAATTGCGACTTCATAACTCTCTGGTTAAAGTTGGACTTCTGTCCATGTTAATTTTACTACTCGTCTGTCATCGATGATTTCAAAGTATTGATGAAAGTTCGTCAAAAGTGGCAGGTGTTTTTTTATCTCTTGAATGGGTTGCATTCCAATGTTTTCTATGCTCCAGAATTAGCATGCCAGAGCGTCCAATGCGTGGGTTGAATATCATCATTAATATTGTGAACTGTATGAATGAAGGAAACTGTTGCGTGTGATCGAGACCCACTAAGTAAACGCCAAAAATTGATGGGACCAAGGTCAAAGAATCAGACTGCTTGATTGGAGGTTCAGAATTCACAACTTCCCAGTTGAAATCTTCATCGTTTAAAATCGCAGTTAGTAACCTCGACAGTGAATCATCTGGTTCCGCTAACATCGGTCGTTTGTTTTTCTCGAAGCGTGGAACGTCATTTGTTGGTGATGGATGGGATGCATGCTTATTGCGTCTTTCGAAAGCAATTATGTTGAATTTATATTTGTCCCAGATGAATAATAATTGAAATTAAGTCACTCGTTTGATGCAAATTTGGCATTAGTATTGAGTCTTTCATTTTCAATTGAAATGAAATTCCGACTTATCAAAAATAAATATAAATAGTTTAATGGGTGCGAAAAACGATATTTTTCTTTTTTTTTCCAGTTTTCGTGTTATGAGCATTGTGGATGAAGTTTAAATTTCGTAATCGTTTGCAGTTAAAGTAGATTCAATGATAAATAAATTACGAATGTTTCATTTCTAAAATAACATGCTAGAGCATTTTGACGTAAATAATAAAAAAACGATATCTAATAATTGAAATCAGCATTCGCTTTATGCAATTATTTATGACATCATTTCGTTTGTTTTAATCTGCATACCGACTGATCTAAAACCAAAAAAACGATTATAATCTAGAATTTCTTTTCATGTCACAGAGGTAGCATAGAATCATGGGCAGTGGAGTAATTTTTTAGTCCTCGCTCCGAGAGGAATTCGTATTTATTACTTTGAGTATATATTTAACGTGTCAACAATCACGTGTCCTTTATTCTGTTTTTGTCGAGCTCAGCAATTACACTTACTTCATTTACGCTTGGAGAGATTCCAATAATTAAACCTGAATGCAAAGTAATTCTGAATGATAAATTAGTTTTTCATATGTGTTTTGCTATCGATATTTTCGATTTGTGTATGAATGTGAGAATTTTTTTGAACAAATTTAAAATAAATTGGAAAGTTTCAACCTATTTCAGCACTATTAAGTTATGCTTCATATTTTCGTTCATCAAAAACTCAAAAGTACAAAAATATTTTACATTAGTTTTTTGCTATTTTATTCAAACGTCAACCAATCTTATAGCTCTGTAGATGATTGTGCAAATCTATCAATAATTATTTATGCATCCAAATCATGTTATAATTCCCTTTCAATTGAAATCACAGGAATTGCTCATAGGATTGCAAGTTAATATCTGAATTCAGAGAATGAAAAACTTTATCTATTCTTTTATACCTTTTTAAAATATACTGACGAAATGTGGTTGAATGGCTCATAAGAATCAGACGGATGTATTAATTTCATTAACGTTTTCTTTTTCTTTATCAAGAAAACAGTTTGATGATAAAACGCTTGTGTGTGTGATTCAATTATTTAAACAGTATCCCCTAGTCTATTTCTGTAAAAAAATTAAATACTTTTTCCTAGAAATTCTTCATATAGTGATTTTCTCTCATGAACTGTATGCATCATCGGTTCGTTAAAAAATATTTTCTCCGCTTTCAGTTTGAAGATGCTCTTAGAGTGTCCACTTTATTGAAATTTCCTAAACACAAACATAACATTTCGATGAAATTTAGTCTGTTCACATCTGCTTATTCCGCTTAAGATAATCTTTCGGGTCAAATCCTTTGCATCATCGATGCCTCGTAAATGTATCATCTTAGGTAGGGATTTGGAGATGAACGGCATACCGTATTTATGATGTATTTCATTAAATGGAATACTGTATTCAGTATCCTTATTGAAAAAGAAACATGTTATGGAAAAAACGTTAGATCAGATATAAAGGGCTTATAGGAGTGCTCAAAAACCTGACAGAACAACCAAAATTTTTTATTCCAATTATCCTATTCCGAATCTTATCTGTACCTGAAGAACATGCAAGAAAAACAACAGCTATTACTAGTAGATGCAAATAAGCTGATGAAAAAAGAAACTGTGCTACATGGACGATTAGAAAAATGGAATACGACCCACAACTTACAGGTTTGAATCACCGAAACTGCATTCAAATCAATTTTCGATTTTTATATTCTTATGAACAATAAAGAAATACGTGAAATTAATTCCGAGTGGAAAATATTTAAAACGGATAAATTCGTTACCAGAATAAGTTAATCAGATTTGATTCAAACAAATCGTATATGTAAAAAGAAGAATAAAAAAAAAGAAAAGAGGAAACAAGATGAAATTATAAACAGACAGGCAAATTCAAATCAATATTCAAACTAGTATAATAAAGGGCAATCATTAGATCATGTCATGAGCTTTCATTTTAAATCTATTCTAAAAATTTGAATTTAGCATATATTAATATTTTCAACTCATTTCATTTACTAAGATAATACGAGAGGTAATACATTACGTAACAGAAAGATTTTACATTTGATGTACTCGGCATTACATTAGAATAATATGCAGGTTATTTTATTGGATGAAAAGGCTCTAGCACGATGTTCAAAAAACGAATATCAAGCGTATTTTGTTTATCGATTAAATCTAGTTTAATCATAATAAATCCAGGAATGTTATGACATCAGCAATAACGCGTATAAAATGAAATAGCTCAGAAACTCAAATCTTGTTTCCGTCAAACTACTAGCCATTTTCTGTACTCGTTTCAGGATACGAAATTTTTAAATTTAAGTGTTAATATACTAATGGCACGGTTTTTCTGTCATTCATGCGATAGAACAGTAAATTATGGGGAGAATCATTCCTGTCTCTTTAATAAGGACGATGAAAACGTTTATATACTGCCACTACTAGAAGAATCAGATAAAATGGAGAGAAATAATGATCTTGCAAATGTTACCATTAAGGATAATTCTAAGGATATTGGTGCGAATCTGCATCCAGACGCTCGAAAAGATGATATTAATGATTCTGTGCTAAGGAATGCATCGCTAAATGAAAACGTTGAAGAGGTTTTGTTTGTGCTTGATTCAAGGAGAAAACGGAAATTGAAGACACCTTCAAGGATAGCACGAAAGAGAAATCCGCATGATACGTCACTGGTGAGAGCTGATAATAGTGGACCAGATATTGAAAATGCATCGGTAAACGCCTCATCGAAAAATGTTAAAAGCGATTACAATTCTGAAGTGACTCAGTCAGCTTTTGCGAAAACCATTATTGAATCTTCCTATGATGAAAATAGCAGTGATTCAAAAGTTTCAAACATATCCCCTAAGAAACATTATCACGAAGGGCGAATGTCTCACGAAGAGAACAAATGGAAATATTTTAATAATGATAAAGATTTTTTTCTGGGATCCCTGGATCGTGTTATTAAAAGAACTCTTCCAGCAAAGAGAAAGTTACCTGAAAGTAAGAATTCTATATTGAATGACGGGTTTCCACAAGGACATAACGAATCGAAAGATAGCAAAAATGAAACTTTAAGTGTTCTAAAACACGGGAATATTACAACTGAAATTACTGCCGAGGACTCCAGTAACAGCGACGAAATAACTCCCAACAAGGAAGAATCAATCTCGTGCTTAAAAGACGACATCGCAAAAGCGGGACCTTCAAGAATGCGACCCCATAAGACAAAATTCCTTTGTGATATCTGTTCTAAACTTTTTGAAAGGGAATGTAAGGTTGAAAATCATTATCGATTACATCCTGGCGACAAACGATTCGAGTGCAGAATTTGTAAAAAACTATTTTCTCATAAAGGAGACTTCAATAGACATTATAGAATACACACTGGCGAAAAGCCCTTTGTGTGTGAGACATGCGGAGATGGTTTTAAACGAAAAGAACATCTCCAGTCGCATTTTCGGACTCACACGGGCGAAAAGCCCTTTGTGTGTGAGATATGCCAAAATGCATTTTCTCAGGTCTCTACTCTTAGGAACCACATTCGGACTCATACAGGGGAGAAACTTTATAAATGCCCCGTTTGTGAAAAAGGGTTCAAGCTAAGAAGCAATTGCAAAAGGCATCGCATAGCAAAGCACGAATGAAATCAAAGAGTAAATTACAGAATTAATACTTTTACTCTAGCATGAAACTGTTTCATTTTCTCGAGGAGCAGCCATTGCAAAAGGCATCGTAGAGTAAAGCATGATTGAAATCAAAGAGCAAACAGCAGCATTTATACTTCTACTCTTCTATGAAACTGCTTCACATTCTCTATAGAACAGGAAAATGCTTAACTCAATTATTACATTTATTTATTTTTTTAAATTTTCCATGTTCTCTACAAATTTGGCAAAGTTTGATGATGTTAGATTTTACTTTGATTTGAGATCAACAAGCTTTTGTATTTTACATCAAGATGGATTGACGATAGCTGTAAGATTTAACATTCAATGTGTTTGCATCTATAAGCATAGGATAATTTACATTATCTCTGGTTTTTTAAGTATTCCATTGCATTTAAATATTTCATTGATTTTTAAATATTCATCATTTGCATTGAAAAAAAATATCCTTTCCACCTTATTGAAAGATTTAAAAAAGTTTCAAAATAACTTTTTAAAAACTTTTTGATACTTTTTCTAGTAATACCGCGAATAGCAATGGGTTCAAATGAACTGTCGATCGATCAACACATTTAGTAAATTGCTATGATTGTGTACCGCTTTAATTTTTATTGGTATTATGCTTTATGACAAATGTTTCTTCTAGTTAATTTTTTTTAGTGTGATGATCATTAAACTATTAATATTTGTCTACGAGTGTGGAACGTTAAGGGAAACTATTATCAGTTTTAATTATATTGACGAATTTCAAAATGATTTTTTAAACCAACATTCTTGATATTTTTAATGTGTTTTTTGGACTCTTTAATAAATATATTTTTATTACGTATATAAATGCATTGTTTCTGTGTTATTTTTTTCCTTTTTAAGATCGATTTTGGGCTATTTTTTTCAAAGAAAATATTCCTATAACCAGTTTAATTGGAAATACGAAAATGTGTTTCCTAGAGGAATGTTTTTGAAAACATTATCGGAATTTGAGTCAAAGAAAAATAAACTAAATTTAATCTTTTTGTTTGCAATGATACACTTAAAAAAATTATACAAGAAAATGATTGTTACATTATTACAAAAGTAAATTGTTTGTAATAACAACTTTTGTGACATATTTTTCTTAATTTGTAACTATTTTGTAAATAAAATACCGTAAACTTATTTTGAAGAAGCATATTTCATTCGTTATATTAAAACAATTTTTTTATTTTTGGTTTTAATATTTCAATTAAACATATTCTTCATTGATAATGGTCAAAAAGAGATAAGTAGGTTCATTTTTAAATACTGATTATTTTTCAATGTAAAATAAATTTTAAATCAAATTTTTGACATGCATTTTTCATAATTCGTTTTTCACTTCAAGTCAAGCAGTGGTGTAAAACTTTTCAGTGTGACCTTTTTTCATTAAAATTAATTCCATCTTGTGATAATTGGATGCGTAAAGATTTAGATCGGAAACGAGGAAAATACACGAAGAAAGAAACAGAAGGGTGAAGACTTATAATACATTAAGTTAGATGTCTAGTGAAATTTGTGACTAATAAAGTATTTTTCTGGAAAAGCGTGAATATGAAGTTACAAAAAATATTAATTGGAGTCTTTGATCATCATTAATTCTAGTCTACCACATGAATAACCACAATTGTCACATAAAACGGGAAGATAAGTAAAATGAAATTGCTATTTGCCGAATTTATTAATGAATGATATTTTTGAACATAAAAAAATCAAAATTTTTCAGTTTAACATAACTTTTTTTACTTTCAGATTACAAATTAACACGCGTATAAATTGAAATATTATCAGCATTATTAAAATCAGCATTTGATATTAAGGTGAAAATTCGTTTTTACTTTCATAGTAAATTTATTTAATCAAATACTTACGTATTTTTTTTAAAAAAATTCTTTACTTTTATTATTTTGAAATACAATAAACGAAATAATTTGTTTGAATTTTTAAAGCTTTCATCTGTCCGATGGATTTAATTAGTAACTAAATCTCCAATCATACAAAAAGTTTTACTTTTAAAATTTCCGAGAAAATGTATATTTAACTAAAATCTTCTCTATCTGCATATTCAATTGTTTATTCATTCCTTCAAGAAAATTTAGGTTACCCAAATCTAATCATTAAGTAGTAAATAATTATTTATTATAAACCTCTCAAAAAATTTATTGGTTGATTAGCATTTTCCGTCAATATTTGTTAAATATACAGATTTTTTGCCTCATATAAGTAAAGAATGCTGTCAGTTTGATTTGGGAAATCTTTTTTTTCAAATTGGTGCGATGCTAGATTTTTAAGTTAATTTTATAAACTTGTAAAAAAATAATGATAATGCGTTGCAAATTTTATGAAAAGAAAGCCTAAATTATTTTTGATTACAGATACTTAGAATGTCTTTAATTTTATACAGAATATAACAATACGAATATAAATATTTGCCTAGTTATGAACATAAATTGCTACTAACACAGAACTCCGATATTTACAAGAAACAGATGATGGTTCAATAAGTTCAAGCTTGATAAGATGCATCGAGCTCATAATGGGATTTAGAAAACATGAATGAATTTTTTATGTGTACTCTTAAAATCAGAGTTTGTTTTTATACTTTTTGATTTGTTTAATCCCAGTGATTCCTACAAAATAGAAACTAAGAGCAATTAAAAGATTGTCAGTAAGAATAAGCCCATATCCTGCATAAAGTAAAACAATGCTGTGAGAAAACCACCTGAATTAAGATAAATTTTCAAGCTGATTTTTATTCTAAATAGTTCCTTTAAAAAATCCCTTAGTGTCAATAATGGAACACACGTAGTTGAGACGCCCTTAAATATGTAATGTGAGTAAAAAATGATTTGGGAAATAAATCTCGTCCACCATTATCGAATTCACATCTGTGATAGATTGTTTACGTGCTTTGAGTGCAAGCGACGTATTGCTCACAATTATGCTCACTTAGTGTGTTAAATCATAACCAGAATAAATTCATTCGTGATATGCAGGGTGCATCTAACCGATGCTGGGTGTATTGGGTTCGAAAAAAATAAGTCCAATTTGTTTCATAACACACATTTTTAATCAACTTCAGAAACCGTGAAATATTCAACTACATGTTACGCTGACTAAAAACAGAATCTAACTGATTGAAACAAGAACAGAAACTTTACACATAGTTACGTCATTTCAAAACAGCGCCGCCTCTCGGACGGTTTTTCCTCTCTCCGTTCGCAACATCCCCCCCCCCTTTGAGACTTGATAAGGTCTCAAAACAGTAACAGTTCACATTAAATAAATCCAATCGTTTTGGTGCTTTCACGCACCTACCAGAAGAAGTAAATCTTTTTTCTCTGATTAGAGTTTGCATCATCTGAATTCCAGCATGATTATTTTTTACATGTACAGAACGGATCAATGATCTAGTAAATTGACATTTATCTGGTAATAGTATAGGATACAAAAAATGCTTCTCATCAGCTCGGTTAGTTATCTTAGTTTGCACTCTTAAAATATCATCCTCATCTTTGAAGGTAACAAATTTCAAAAACCTTGGCTCAGGCAAAAAACACTGCTGAGTTACTCTAATCAGACATTTTTCTGAATTTATAATTTCAGATAAAGTAAGTTCAACATCTGTACATTTAACACAAGATTTTCGGCTATTATTTACAAATCTTAAAATCCAAGCAAACACTTTTATCATTCTGTCATAACTAGAAACATTATCTAAAAGCCACAGGGTTGTGTTCCCCGTCAGATCAACATTCACTACTTTAGTCTTTCTCCTCTCTAAGTCTACATCGGCAGGTTGACCGCAAATTTCGCCAGTCGGCCAATTCTCCGGATTTTCTTTTAGCCGAGGAGGTCCCTCCCACCATCTAGAATTGAGCATTTTTTGAGGGGAACATCCACGTGATAATAGATCTACAATATTCCTATTTCCAGGAATATGTTTCCATGATTCAATTTTGATCAGATTTCGTATTTCTTTAACTCTGTTGGTCACAAAAACTGACCAATTTCCTGACTCCTTTATCCACCAAAGAGCTGTAGTGGAATCAGACCAAAATGTGACCTTAAGTTCCACAAAATCAAGAGCTTTAATAATAGAATTTAGAAGTCTAGCACCAATGTTACATGCCATCAACTCTAAACGTGGAATACTAATAGTTTTGAGAGGAGTAACCCTAGATTTCGCTCTAATGAGAACGACCTTTACTTCATCATCAATTATTGATCTGACAAAGACACATGCAGCGTATGCCCCTTTGCAAGCATCTACAAAAATATGCAGTTCAGAAGACGGATTTATAAACATGTAACGAGGCAAAGTAACATCTTTCAATACAGAAATTTCTCTAGACCATTTCAAAAATTCATTTATAATATTAGGAGGTAATTCAGAGTCCCAAGACACTTTCATCTTCCACAAATTTTGTAATAGCAGTTTCGGGAGCAATGTTGTCGGAGCTAACAATCCAATAGGATCAAAAATTCCCTGTACCCTAGACAGAATTAATCTTTTTGTTATTTTCAATTCACATGTAACCGGTTCTAAATCTATACAACAACTCAAAGTATCATTATCCAAGTCCCACACTATTCCTAAAACGGAAGTAGTACCGGAATGTTTGTCAACATTGACACCAGCAACATTGCTCTCAAACCCACGCAAATTAAAACAACCATTAGACATAATATTTTTGCCTGTTCAATAAATTGCTCTAATTCATTAACATTAAAAACTCCAGATACTAAATTATCAACATAGAATGACATTTTCAATTTTTGAGCAATTTCATTACATTCAGGAGGGCAATTCTCTAAAAGATGCATTAAAGATACATTTAGTAGATAAGGGCTTGAACAAACCCCAAACACCACACGACAATGTCTATAAATTTCTTGCCCTTCCGAGTCCGGAAAAAAGAATCTTAAAAAATCTCTATCTTTAGGGGCAACAGACAACATCCAAAATGCCTTTTCAATATCAGCACTTATACCGATAGGAAAAATTCTAAAACGATCAAGAATATCGGGTATCATTTCCAGTAAATTAATTCCTTTATACAAACATTCATTTAAAGAGAATTTCCCCCTCTGAGAGGCAGAAGCGTCAAATACCGGCCGAACCTTCGTTGTTTCGCTATTTAATTTTATAACTGGCCTATGCGGTAAATAATGACAGTTATTACTCAATTCGTTTATAGGTACTCTTTCAATTACACCCATTTTTTCCCATTCTATGAATACCTGCTTGTAATCATCGAAAAAATTACCACCCTTCAATTTATTAATCATTCTTTCATGTCTCTTCCAAGTTAGTTCCATGTTATCATGTAAATTCCTTGATTCAATTCTCCACGGAAGCTCAACTTCGAATCTTCCATTGGGAAGAATTTTCATTTTTTCCTTATAGTCAGATAAATCATTTTCATCTTTATCTGTTTCAGTAGGATCAGATATCCCCAAAGCCTCAAGTTCCCATAATTCATTCAAAGGAATTCTCCCGACATGCATAGACACAGTTGTCATTAAATTATTCCTTCCACGAAAATTCTGTTTTCCTATTACCGTCCAACCCAGCTTACTTTCCACGGCTGTCAATCCGGAGTCCAATTCTGCAATATTTTCTGTTAATAATTTTCCCATTACATCAGCCCCAATTAAAAGATCGATTTCCGCTTCCTCACAAAAAGAATCTGACAAAGTTATTTTTCTTTCTCTTAAATCAGTCAAAACTTTCTTATCAATAATTTTAGGAATTAATCCACATATCTTTTTTTCTGAAAGAACTTCAAAACCACAAGAATAAGTCTTATTTAAATCGCTCACTTCAATAGAAAACACTCTATGTTCTTTCGGTTCCGTTTCCTCCCCCCCCCAAACAGCGCATGAATCACTGTTTCTCTTCTAAGAGGAGTTAAATTAAACAGATTTATTAGCTTTTCGCTGATGTAACTACTTTGGCTCGTGGAGTCTAATAACGCACGAATTCTTTTCTCATGACCTTGGCAGCGAATAACCACGCAAAGTGTTTGTAAAAACACACGTTCGCTTCTGCAGCAATTAGAGAGAGAATTCTCTGTTTTACAAACAATTTCTTTTTCTTGTTTTGGACACATTATTTCAAAATGAGAATTATTATTGTACAAAGAACAACTTAACTTATGATTAAATTTGCAGAATTTACTTAAATGACTACCTTTTTTTAAACAAGAAAAACATGCACCCTTTTTAATTAAAACTTTCCGTTTCTCATCCAGTGACATTTTCCTAGCAGCAAAGCATTTTTCACTAGGATGGCTTTTATCGCAAAAGATACAATTAAGAAAACGCTTACCAGAATCCAGGCTTACAAGGGCAGAGGCGGTAGCAAGATCGCGATTTACCTTAACAAGAGAAGTATCATTTTTTAAATTATAGTGGGGTTCTTTTGAAATGAATCCACTTCGTGCAAGCGACACCATTTCTTCGCCTTGCACCTCTTTGCGTAGAAAAGTCATTAAATGTTCCAAGGAACGACAGCTTTTGGTGTCCGGTAGCTCTTGGTTTCTGCTTCGCTCCCACGCGATCAACACCTCTTCGGGAAGGCAACTTTCTACTAATGGGATTAAAAAGTCTCCGTATTTCTCCTGAGTTCTTCCCAGGCTTTCTAAGGCCCTTAATTTTCCCTCGAGTTCATCATACAGCGACGTTAAGTCGGCCTTGACTCGTCCTTTAACGGCATTTTTCATAACGAGATATAACATATCTCGCACATAAATTTGAACCAGTAGATCATCACGCCCAAAGCGTTCCTTCAATTGTTCTATTACTTTCGGATAGTTCACAGCAGCGGCTGGAAAACTGAGAACCAATCGTTCTGCTTTCGAATTGGTTTCTACTGACTGTAGAAGATACTGAAATTTGTCTTCATCAGCAATGGAGTTATCTTCGTGAATTTTCTTGAATTGACTCCAGAAAGACAGAAATTCTTTTGGTTCTCCATTAAATTTCTTCAATTCAAATTCACATAATACGGGTTCAGGAACAGGTCGCAGCTGTGCTTCAATTCGTGTAGAAAGTTCCAAATATCGATCTCTGTATACATCAGATTCTTCTAAATCTTTCGCAAATAGGCTTCCGCCATCTCCTTGCACTAATAAGAGTTCAAATATTTCAGTTTGAGATACATCAAGGCGCTGGAATTTATACATCACTCGCTTCTTTCAATTCGGCTTCAATTTTGTTAGCACAAAGCGTAAACGCCATTCTGAGCCCTTTTCTTTTTAATTTTAACGTCTTCAGATCCATTACGAAAAATTCAACGGTTTCAAATCAGTTCAAAAAATATTTACTTTAAAGCTCCAAACAGCTTTCCGTTAAAATACAATACACCCGATCCCGCCGAGGGTACCATTAATTTATGTTAAATCATAACCAGAATAAATTCATTCGTGATATGCAGGGTGCATCTAACCGATGCTGGGTGTATTGGGTTCGAAAAAAATAAGTCCAATTTGTTTCATAACACACATTTTTAATCAACTTTAGAAACCGTGAAATATTCAACTACATGTTACACTGACTAAAAACAGAATCTAACTGATTGAAACAAGAACAGAAACTTTACACATAGTTACGTCATTTCAAAACAGCGCCGCCTCTCGGACGGTTTTTCCTCTCTCCGTTCGCAACATAGTGCATGTATGGATCAACAGAGGAGAAAACCTTTTAAGTTCATTGTTTGTAGAAAATATTCAAGAGCAGCAGTAAATGCGGTTCCTATCACAAGAAGATGCATTCATGATTTTAACTACAGGAATGTTTACTTCATGAAACTCCTGTAAAATTCTTTTTCGGCTAGTTATATTTTTAATTCAAAAGAAGATAATTTTATTTTTTAAAATTTCTTTATGAGTTCAATTTTATTGATTGAGCATATTTCCTGATATAAAATACTATAATAAACAAAAGTTATTCTTTTTTCCATTGATGACTCATCTAATACAGTTGCAATTAATTGTATTTAAATGCTTACCGTAATTTTATTGTTTCTCTACCTACATAGTAAGTTTTAATGATGCTGCTAATTCACTGAACTGGATCATTGATTTATTGAAAAGAAGTTGTCGTTTCTTGTTTTAATTTTAATTGAATGTATTTCTTTACCTTTTTAATATATTTTCATCCTTTCTTTTCTAGTTTCGATATATTTTAACTAAATGCCGGTAAAATGAAATAACATTCACTGTAATACATTAAGAGGTCTAGTTTATATATGATCAATTTGAAATTTTTTTATTAGGACCAGCATTTTGATTCTCAATAGGTGGGAGCAATAGTTTTTTAATGCAGTGTTTAATTAACTGTAATTGATATTTGTGAAATACACTGAATTAATATTTGTTTTAAAGGAAAAACTTATTGAAAACTGGGAATCTATTTTTATTTGACATGACGAATAGAACAAAATTTTCTTTTTCTTTTACATTTAATATGCATTAGGAAGTATTTTTTTATAGATTGCAATTTATTGTTTTGATAGAAAATCTTTTTTTTACTACGCAAAAAGTCACACTGCCTTTATGGTTGTTTTCTTTTTTAAAAATGATATGCATTCGTATATCGAGAAAACGATTGATTATTTCTCCAATTTTTATGGGAAGCTCATAATAGTGATATAAGTTTAAATACATTTAGTTTGATTTCGAAGCTTATAAGCATTTCTATTGCTCAAATGAATAATCAAAATATTCTCAGATTGAGATAGATAAATCGAAAAATATTAATTATGATATGTATTTCCAAAGCTATTATCTATTAAATGCTCTCTGACGATTAATTTGTAATACTAAATCGATTTCAAAACTAGGATAATTAGAAAGACTTCACAGGGAATTACTTAATTCGATAGCTAATTTGAGATTTCAGATCTCAGAATAGAAGGTTGATCATGAATCGAATGAGCTCATAACGTATTCAGAAAATGAATTTATTTGAACCGTAGAGAGGGTCAAGTCTTTAATTTTTCTCAAATTGCAATGCCAACAGGTTTAACTATGAAAAAAACTCAAATCTTGATATCCACTATTTATGATCTTTTATTCATTTTTTTTATTACAGACTCTTAGGAACTTTATACATATTTGAAAAAAATGACATAACTGTATCTGAATTTATTGAAATAAAATCTCGAATTACCACTATGGTCACCCTTGCCGTAGTTCACCAATATAACTAGAAGAATCCGAAAAAAATAATATAAAGGATAAAGAAAATGCGCAGAAAAAGTGGACGAAAATTAGGTACTAGTTTTCTATATAAAAAGGGACAAATCTGAACAAAAGTATTTCCTGTTAATTGAAAAAAAGAGTCTCCTTTCTGTCTCCGTCGAACGAAATACAAAAATTTATTAGTATCCTTTAAAAAGAAATCGCAAAATACGCAGTACATATGTATTGAACTGTTATTCCATTTCTTGATTCAATATTAAATACTCAAAAAAGGGAAAATGCTTCTAACGAGAGTGAAACATTAAAAGCTTCTACAAAATTCTTTGAATCCAAATATATAACTGAATATGCAATTAGGGCATCAGTCGATTACCTGGTTGCAATTAGAGCTTCAGTCGATAAGGCTCTGTTTATGAACTAAAACGAAGGCAATCTTCTTCCAGTTTATCTCTTCAATCAGCAGATACCGAGTATGTAACGTCGCTTGAAGAGAGTGAATGTCAGCATTTCAATGATACGCAGAAATCTTTTATGGATTCCCTCTAATATGCTACTAAATGAATTGGTTTAAATAAGGGAATTGCTTCACGAGGAAGAAGATTTTTAGAAATGAAGAAACCTTTTAATGACGTCATTAATGTTTTCCATAAAAGATGGCAGCACTGCAACTGGAACTGATGGACACGCAGAAGCACTGCCGTTTTAATTTTAATATTGAGATTATAAGATTTTGCAGTCATCTCCTTACTAGTATTGTAAAACGGAAAGTGTTTTTGAAAAGAAATACATTCAAATGACGTATTGTCTGACACTAGGCCATCTAATAACCAATTAACAAGTTAAAGGATTTATTCAAAAATTGAACCCATCTCTTTCTCTCTCTCATATATATATATATATATATATATATATATATATATATATATATATATATATAAGACTTAATCACGTTTATAAGCAGTAAAACATTTAAAAAATTTCAATTTAAAAACTATTACAGAAACGAAAAAGCCAACTAATTAGAACATCAACCTACATCGTGGAAACATCCTATAATATATTTCGCTAGCAAGAAAAAGTAATATTTATTTTAATAATTTCAGATCCGTACTGAATATCTGATGCATTTTTTTAACTTAGCAAAAAATATCCATTTAGGTATAGTAAATGACAAGAAATATTCATCATTTTCTTGATTTTAGAGTTCATATTATCTTTATTAAAAATATCTAAATCTTTATTTTTATGTTTATTATTGGCAATGATAAAATATGATTTGATCATGTACCGAAAGGTTTCAAATTATTTTAACCCTTTCGTGGCGACCAGGAACTTTTGACGCTCAGTTACAGATGCTCTCTCCGAGCGAACAGCGCCTTTTGGATCCGTTCGCTTGTTATCAGTAGCTGCCCAATAATGTCCATTAAATTATATCATACAAAGGAAAATTATTAAAAATTGCTAAAGAGTATTTAAGATTAATACAGATTATTAAAGATTACTAAAATTGTTTTTAATATTAATATTATTGTTTGATCGGTGTACCGACCAACAGCCTCAAGGAAATGCCAAGAAAAATTGGGTCTGTACACCGCGTTAGGAACTGTTCGCGTATCTTGCTGTCCGCGCTGTCGATCTTTCACCGTCACGCCGGCTGCTTGGAGCGCAGTACATTTCTGAGCGCTCCGCCGTGAAACGGTTAAATCGGGAATTTGAGATTCAAATCTGTTTTCATTCCTCTTTCTGATCAATCGAATTCAAAGAGTTTGCAATGATAACAATTTATAATATATATTTCGGAGTGGATTTTTTTACCTGATTTTTTTTTGAAATTTCATGTTATAAGGAAAATCATCATTGAAGCTAATTGAAATCAAACAGCATTTGCGGCAAACCAGAAAATCGAATGAATTAACTTAGCTGACGGTTGTTTTTGATAATTTGAATAGATTAATCATAAAAAAATAAACAACCTGGAGTAGAACTCTTACTTAATGTACTGTCATTACTTCCGAGGATATTCGACTTCGCATGTTGAGTGATTGCTTCCATATTAGAATCCCTATAATTTTGAAATGCTCAGTTGATTATTAAAAATATTTTTTGTCTTACTTTTAAAGCATCTTTAAAGCTGCAATTCGCATGCTGGAAGCGTTTGTTGTTTTGTTCAAACAACATGGGAAAATTGAGAAATTTCGTTATTCCCTTGTGACAAAAAGTACTTGGAATTTTGTTTTAAACCCTGTCGATGCCTGCCGGGTGGTTTGGGGTGTTTTGGAAATTTACCCTTAATCTCCACTTCAGTCGGTTTGAGGCGACTGCTTGCTTTTTAGGAGAGATGGGTTTAATATTCAGCTGCTGTGTTCACCACTACAGGAGGTTCGTGTTATCTTTGATGATCGCGGCTTTTTCGCAGGTTTCCCTGTACCTTAGAGCGGTGGGCTTGGGAACGGATTAAAAAAAATAGGTTGTCTGTACATATGCTGTATTTTGAAAGGGGTTGTGTTGGGTTTTAAGTTTTTACTTCCACGTGTTGTTATCTCGAAATTGGAAAGATGTTATGGCTATTTGTAAAGAAGTTTTCCACAAAAGTTCTCTGTTAACGATAAATGATTATTTAGATTTCAGCAAATAATTTTTTTGGATACACATCAGAAAGCTAGTTTTAAATATTAATACTATTGTAAAGATATAAAAACCAACTATTGCATTAGCTTTGTTACCTATTTGGATAGTAATTTTCTCAAAAAAAAAGCAGATAGTCGACTCTTGATACTATGGATGACAATCGTTTTATTTTTCTAGCTTCTTAATCTATCATCAAAAGGCCGTCAGAAGTTTAGATGACAAGTACAAACGACGTCTTTCAAATAGCATTAAAAGACCCAAAAAAATTGGGGCTGTTGGTTTCCCCCTCCTTCTTAGAGTGAGATAAGTTATGTAAATGGGAAGTGCCTTACACGAATGCCATTCTATAAATATTTCTTCAGTTGTAAATTTCTACTCCTTATTTTACATATTGTGAGGCGTTTTTCATTATCAGAGTAATTTTTGTTCATTTAAAAGTTTATAATTTCTTCATTATGAGTGAAAGTAAACTTGAATTCAGTGATTAAAAAATTAAAACAACTTTACCTGTTAATGATAAAATGACAGTTAAGCGAAGATGAAGGTTGACCAAAAAATGTTTTATAATCTCGAATTTCATTTATTTTTTTTAATTCATTGTAAAACGAAGTTTTAAACTCATCCCATCTATTTCCTGAATTATTTTGGGGCTCTAAAAAACTAAGCAGTATTATTACTATTGACATATATCTATACATATTATCTACTATTGACAAACGGTGGTTTTAATAGCATTTCAACAGTTTAAAAAGATTAGAAATAATTTTTTTGTAGATATTTGTTCCAACTTTTATTTCAATGGTTGAAAAGTGATTACTAAAAAATTATTCGTTATTCACTCATGCGTTAATTTATAAAATCTTAATATTGATCTTTTGTTCAAAAATTCATTATATTTCATTGTAATTCGATCTTGTGATGAATGATGATACTATAGAAAACAAATAACATATTAAGATCAGATATTAAGCTTCAAAAATTTAGCATGATGGCTTATACCAAAAAAGTAATATTTATGAGGAACTAAAATAAAATTAGAACGTTTACTGAAAGAATGTGTTCGCAAAATATATTTCAATGAGTAATTTTTTCCCGGATTTTATTGAGCCATTTTTTATGCCTGTATTAAATAAAGTTTTAAAAACATGTTATCTCATTTATCGAATTGCTTTGACAGATGAGATTATATAACGTTTAACGTAATGTTGTCTCTTGTTTGACTAATTTTTTAAAAAAAGATTAGTAAAAATTAATTGTAAAATTAAAAAAAAAAACTTTTGATTATTTATTTCACACTCTTTATCTGTGATTTAAGTAGAAACAAGAATGTATATATTTTTGGAAAAAAAATATGAAAACTTCTTTAAAAATTTAATTGAAGGTTAAAAAATATCTTTGTATTTTGATCGAAAATTCAAAATAATATTTTATTTTCAAAAATGCAATGAAGATAGCTGTTTATATTATAAAAGGCCTTCATTGCCTTCAGTATTAGAAAAAAAAGTAATACTGAAAGGATTCTTAACCGAGTGTTAAAAGAACGTATTATTTTCAAAATATCTTTGAAAAGGCGCTGTTTTCCCATTTATTTTAATTCAATGGATGTTTTTTTTATTTTAATATTAAATAAAGATTTAAATCATTATTCAGTCTATTACTGAATTGCATTGACATCTATGCCATGAAAAATTATCCAAATTGCATTCATTTATACAATATACATGTCATATACTATTATAATGTAAAAGAAATTACATTCTAATATTTGACGTATTATTTAATTTCATTTCTAGTTTCATTCTAGTTCATTTCTTGAAACCAGTTTTCAATTTCTCGAATTCTTATTTCCGAAAGCAAAATAAAATTTTCTGAAAAATTTGAAATATTTTTGACCTGTCAAATATAATAGAAACAAATTACATTTATTTTTGTAAAAAAAATCATAAATACATAGTTTTTTTTTTCATATATGAATATTTTTTAGTGTAATTGACAATTAGTTCCTGATGAAGATGTTTTTCAAACATTTTCAAAATTTCATTATGGATCGATAAACAAACATATTCTTCCAATATTAATTGATTCTAGAGATTTTCTAAAAGATTCAAAAATTTTACATTAAATCTATGCTGTGCGAAATAGAATGAATGGATATTGAATATTTTAGATGAAACTGTCACAAAAACATTAATTTCTAATACTGCAGACGTGCTGCCATATATATATCTCAAAAACAACTAGATTTGAAGAAATCGCTCCGTAGGTCCAAAATAAAAGCGTGCACTTGCGCCAGTGTAAAATTGTAAGGATTAATTGCTTTTTCCTTCAAATTCCCTTAGAAATTATAATGTAATAAAATGAAATTAAGGCTCCAAAAC
>JAOUZG010002507.1:0-47661 GCA_026289955.1 Argiope argentata | reverse complement strand
AAAAAAAAAAAAAAAAAAAAAAAAAAAAAAAAAAATTCGCTTTTAATAAAATGTTGCCATCACATTTTCAGAAGTTCTGATTTAAAAAAAAAAGTTAATTACTACCAAAAATAAAACAGAAAAATACAATTTTCATCACGTGATTATATGAAATGAAACAAACATGAAATGTGATATTTTTTAAACCATAAATGCAAGAGAAAATTTTTCTTGATTGCTTGCAACATCAAAATTAACAACTCCATTAAAGAATTAAAGTAAATAAAAATACAAAGTAAAAATATATTACAAAAGTGCGACAGTTAAAACTGAAAAAGAATTTTTAGAAAAGCACCAAACGATAATCTTCTGAGAGCGAGATTAATTATTTAAAAGCAAGAAATCTTAAACGAACTTTGAAAATGACGTCATTTCAAAGAAATGACGAACAAAAAGCAATTGATAATCAGTAGTAGTAAAATATTTTTGCATTCTTTTTTTTTTAATTTTTAACACAATAAGACATGTTTTGAATTGTTATTTTTACTTATATGAAGAAGATATTTTGTGCAAATCAAAGAATTCGCCTTCGTGATTGTAATTTATCTCCGCATTTTAATGAATCATGCGAAATAAAAACGCATCTTCTTTCAACGAAGTAACGTAATATTAAAGCTATACTGGTAAAATTTGAAAACGCATCTTCTGTCAAACAAGCATACGTAATAATTAAAAATGCAAAATTTGTGAAAGCATATAAAACTATTTTTACCCGCATATTTCGGAGGCATCAAAACTTTCTACCAAAACAATATCATGTTCTCTCACGAGAAAAATAAATCAACTATAATTCCAAATTAAAGATATAAAAATGTCATTTTTGGCACGTGTCTGTATAACATGAAACAAATATGAAACATGATATGTTTGGAAAATAAATGGATGGAAACGTTTTCTATGATATTTTACTATATATATATTACTAATCCAATTAAACAATTTTATTTAAGGCAAATATTGCTTAACATATACAAGGTAATCGGAGCCCAACATCTAATTTCTTAATTTTTTGGGAAGAGACATAAATCTCTTAGCAATTGGTCGAAGTGAAATATATAATTATAGATTTAAGGAAAAAATGCTAATGAATTAAATTTTTACATATATCATCTGCTCTGTGAATCATATTTAACAAAATATTCTTGAGACAATAAGTCCTTAAATAAAAAAGTGGCATTCCAATCAACTAAATCAATAATCAAAGTTGATCGATCTATGAAAATTTCAACATAACTATTCGATATAAACTGGCGATTTTAGATCACTTTATCAAGATCTCAAAGAAGCCAATCAGAGTTACTTTAGAATAATTGGTCTAGATTATGATAATAATGATTGTTCTAAACTTCCAATATTCAGAACTGAATAAATCAGATAGATATGAAGAAAGTAGATATACTTATTTATTTATTTAGAAGTTGAAATATTAAGAATATTTTACACATATGAATCTATAAGACCAAAGGAATTTAAACCATAATTTTTTGAAATATATTTATAAACCTAAAAAAAATAATATTGAGAGCATTTATATACATCTAAAAATAAAAATTAAAAACTGAAGGTTTCAATTAACCTGTGAAATTTTTGTTGAATAACTCCTTGAGATCTTATAAATTATTAAAAAAAATTTATAATGTTTCAATTTCTGTATTGAACTTAAAACTTCAATGTCGGACTATTCTGCTTTCAGTTCTTAGTTTTATTTAAAGACATGCTTAGATTGAGTAAATTATTTATTGAGTAATTAATTTAAAAGTGAATTTTACGTGCACTGATAGAAAATCAGAGAGAGATGCGGACTTCAAAGATAGGATTGATTAAGGCCTGCATAATAGTATAAGTGAATTATATGACAATCGAAATTTGAAGCTTAAAAATATTTTGCTGAAAAACTTATTATGAGACCAAGTTATATAAAAAATGATTTAACCCTTTAGTCGGCATTAATATTGGCGAACCGACTGGTCGCCAAAGGTGGCTAGTCTTTAATAAGATATTGAAACAATTATGAAGAGCTCTTAATGCGCTTACTTTATTCTTGAAAGGATTTACGAATTAAACGGTTCTTTTTTATTTTCTTAGTGTTTGACGCATTTTAAATTAAACATTATTAATTAATCGCTTTTTTTCCGGATTCATCTTGAAGTACTTTTGAATTCAAATAAAACAGAACAAAGAAAATGTTAAAAAAATTTACCAATTTTCGTTACCCCACTGGAGTAGCTTAAAAATTTAAAACACTGTCCCTTTAGCTGCCAAACATTTGACGTCAATCAAAGTATAAGAAAGGTGTGTTAGGATTATTTTTAGTATGTCTTCAAGTTTATCAGGCTGTATGGATATTTAATAATCTATGCCTCCCCCCCCCCAATTTTTGTCAGGGAAGAAAAAAAGAATAAGAAAGGAGAAAGGGGGTAGAAAGAAAAGAAGAAAAAAAAGGACTCGCAGAAAGAAAAGTTCGTGCGTCATTCAATATGAAATTGTCGGTGAATTAAAGAACACATAAATCAGTTGATTGTATAATTAACCAGGATGATGTTGTAAATTATCCACTAGAATTTTGAAACTCATTGGATATCCCAGTATTGCCGGCTCATAATCTTCAGTTAAAAGTAGGATCGGTGTCATAATGTCACGAAAAATTAACCCACTGCATCTGTGTAATGGCACACATCTAACAGTAAAAAATGTACAGAACAATGCGATCGAAGCAACTATTTTAAAGGGGAGATGTGTTGATACCGCGCATCCCAATGGTGCCAAACTGATGCTCTATATGAATTTAAACGACTGCGAGTTCCAGTGTGGCTTGCTTTCGCTGTGACCATAAATAAATCCCAGGGTCAATCATTGAGTGTTTTCGGCATTAATCTTGAAAATCCATGCTTCTTTCATGGACAGTTGTACGTTGTCTACTCACGTGTTGGAAAACCGTCAGCTTTGTTTACGCGCCACATAATCAAACAAAAAATATCGTGTACCATAAAGCATTACTGTTCAGAAATTCATCTCAATTTTTTTACTCTAATAGCTTAAATGATCTTCGTACTCATACTCTAAATAAAAAAACTCTTTTTACCGACAATAAATGCCGTTTTTATTATATAAAAAACTGTAATCATTGAACCAAACTCAAAAACGAAAGCAAAACACATTCACTATCTCCACGACAACAACAACAACGTTGCCAGTTTTGAAAACACAACTTGCAAAAACGTAGATAATAAAAATAGACAGTTAATTACAAAATACATAATGTAATCTGAAATTATTAGAGTCAAATATTTAACATTCTCCCACTTTGCAATGTGAAATTTCGTATGAACATTGTGAAATAATCAAAAAACAGGAAAAGTTCTCACAAGTCTAATCTATGAGGAATTCTAATTGTCCTTCCTGATTTCGTAGTTGTGGGAAATTTGATGACACTTTGGTTCTTCCCTTCTGGTATAACAGGTGCATCATCAATAGGCTGAGCAGCAATATCTTGGCACTGAGTGCCTTGATTGAATTCAGGCGGATTTTCTTCTGTGGATTTAACTCCAAAGGAAAAAGATTTTGTATTGCTCTTATGACCTCTCCATTTTGCACTTTAAGTCTGACTCGTCGACCTTCACCATCTTTTCCTGGAAATAACTGTATGATTTTACCAAGAGGCCAATTTAATCTCTTTTTGTCTTCTCTGCCAATCAAAACAATGTCCCCTTCTTTTAATTTATAATTTCCAGAAAAAAATTTCTTCGCAGTTTTCAGAGTTCCCAGGTATTCTTGGCGAAATCTTTTCTTGAAAGCCTGAGAGATGTTCTGAATATGAAATAATCAACGTTTATAGAAGTTAGAATCGAAGTCATATTTCAGTGCTGGTTCTGATGTATTTGAAATTTCCCTTAAAAAATTTCCAGGAGTTAAGGCAGTAAGACTTGAATCCGCAGATACAACTGTTAAAGGTCTATCATTCAGTATAGCTTCACAATGACACAAGACTGTGCTCATCTCTTCATAACTGAGACAGGCTCGTCCCAGAATTTTCTGTAACATTCTCTTCATCATTCCTATGAGCCTTTCCCACCAACCACCCCACCACGGGGCGCCCGGGGGGTATGAACTTACATGTAATATTCTCGTTGGCACCTTTCTTTGAAATTTCATCGAAATCAATGGAAGTAAACACATTACACGCCCCAACAAAATTGGTTCCAATATCGCTATAAACAATTGATGGTTTCCCTCGTCTAGAAACAAAACGATTAAATGCTTGGAGAAAGGTATCTGTGGTTAAAGATGTAACCAGTTCCAAATGAACGCAGCGATACACCGCACAAGTAAATAGGCAAATTCATGCTTTTTTGCAATCTCTTAAAAATATAGGTCCAGCATAATCTATGCCTATTATCTGAAAAACTGAGGCATCCTGTACTCGATCTCTTGGAAGCGGTGGTGCTGGTGGGTTGATATTCTTATTTGAATAACGTTTGCAAGTAATGCAAGTTTTTAAAACAGAGGAAACAACTCTTCTTCCGGATAATATCCAAAATCTTTCTCTTAAAGAATTTAGGACATGAGAAACTCCAACATGCTCTTTTAACTTATGTTCTTCCATTATTAGACGTTTTACCAGATGATGATCACTTGGCAAAATAATTGGTGTTCTGAACTCAGACGTATCATCTCTTTGAAATATTGCAGATTTGGTTCTTATAATTCCATGATCAATGAACGGATTAAGACTTATGATCCGTTTATCTTCTATTCCATGAAGTGACTCCGATTGTATCAAATGAACCAAGAGCATTTCAGCTTCATTTATCTCTGGTACAGTAAGCTCATCCTTTTTCTTAATTTGGTGTTTGCAGTTGTAAATAAAGCGACGTATCCATGCTACAAGTCTGATTGTCTTGCGATAACTTGAAAATCTAGTAGAAACTAAACTGGTATTAAAATTCATTAAGGACGATATTATCTTTTTCTTCCTCTCCAGAGCTATTGCTTCTTCATCGGCACTAAAATCTTCTTTTGGCCATTCTTCCGGTGATAAATATAGCCATTCTGGGCCTTCCCACCACTTAGACGCAATTAGATAAGAAGCAGAGCATCCTCTACTGGGAAAATCTGCAGGGTTCAAAGCTCCTGGTACGTGCCTCCAAGGTTCAATACGAGTCAACTTCTTTATTTCTTTAATTCTGTTGTGAACAAATACATCCCATACTTCATTTATTTGTATCCAAGCCAGTACAGTAGACGAATCTGTCTAAAAATGAATTTCATCAGCTTCAAATTCATCCACTATGCTGGATGCTAAACGTGCACATATTGCAGCTCCAAGAAGTTCCAACCGATTCATTGTTGTTTCTTTCCTCCCACTGGGAGCAACTTCGATTTAGCTTGCAGCAAATGGATTTGAACATTATCTTTTGTTTGCACTCGGATAAAAGCCACAGCGGAATATGCAAATTTGCTAGCATCGCAAAAGAAATGAAGTGAGACATTTTCAGCCTCAAGATCACAGTGTAACCATCTTGGTATCACTAATTTTTCCAGACATTTCAAACTATTCAACCATTTACAAAACTGTAACTTGGAATTTAAGTCAACTTCTTGATCCCAACATAACTTTTCCTTCCATAGGTGCTGAAGTAAAAGTTTCGGGATAAGAGTTACAGGGCATGCTATTCCTAATGGATCAAATATTTTGTGTATAGTGGCTAGAATCTCCCTTTTGGAAAGTATTCTTGGCAGATCAAAAGTGATATGAGAAACATTTAAGCAAAGGCAATCTTTATTTCGTTCCCAAATTATTCCTAAAACATTTGTTGTACTTGATGAATTATCTGTGGGATCACTGTACTCCCAACCACGTAATTCTAGCTATCTTGTAGCTAAAGTATCTGAAACAACTTGAATGAACAGTTGCAATTCTAATTCCCTTTTTACGCTTGTTAAACAGTTGTCTACATAAAAGCTCTTCTTTAATTGCTCAATGATGTCAACTTCATACTTTGGTATTCCATTTAGTTTTTTCAAAGTCGATTCTAGAAGGTAATGAATCACAGAAACAAGCAAGAAGGGACTACTATTAACCCCAAATACTACTCTGCAATGTCTGTAATGCTTCAGTTCTCCATCACTACCATACCATAAAAATCTTAGATAGTCTTTATCCTTAGAGTGGAGACTTATTTGCAGAAATGCTTTTCTTATATCGGCTGAAACTCCTATTCGATTCCTTTGAAATCTATGAAGAATTAAAGGAATCAACTCTATAAGGTTCAGTCCTTTCTCTAGACAATAATTAAGACTAGGTGACCCTTTATGTTTAGCCGATGCATCAAATACCGGCCTGATTCGTGTGGTGCTATTTTCTTTAACCACATGTCTATGTGGTAGATAATGACATGGGAAATTAATTTCACTTTTTGGTATTTCTTCTATGATACCTTCCTTTTCCCAACAACTGAAAACTTCTCCATAATCATCATAAAGTTTATCAGCTCTCAGTCTTCTTACAGTAGAAGCTAATCTTTTAACTGCCAAGTCATAGTTATCCTCCAGTGGCAAATGATTATCAAGCCACGGCAAACTGACTTGAAAACGTCCTTTTTCGTCCACTTTAACAGTTGACAAAAAGTAATCTCTTGCCTCTTCTTGAAGTTCGATTTTATTTTTCTTCTCTGAGGGATCTAGAATTCCTAGTGAATCTAAAGACCATAGATCGGAAATCAGCATCTCTTTATTCAACATGGATGTGACGAGCAGAGTTGTATTATCTGAGATCTCCTTCATACCATTTTTACCAAAAACTGTCCATCCAAATTTCGTCTCTATGGCAACAGGACCCGATGTAAACAGTTTAAACCCTCCAGTCATTAGTTTGCCTGCGACGTCAGCGCCGATAAGAATTTCTATTGGTCCTTCATTTTTTATCACAGTAAGAAATTTTGTGCTCTCTGAGCTCCTTAAGCCACGCACCTTTACCAACTGGTGGTATACTATTACAAATGACATCTTGGCCAAGAGCCTTAAAATTACAATGATATGTTCCATCGGCTTTGGATAAAAACACCGTAAAAACATCGTGGTTTATATTATCAGTACATGTTCCGCCAAATAATGAATGGCTCAATTTTTCTTTACTCTTACTCTCAAATTGTATCTCATTTGAAGTACCTTTCAAGATATATGATCTTTGTGAAGCAGAATCTATTATTGCACGAGCCTGGTGTTTTTTTTTATCTCGACCTCTTAAAGTAACCATGAGAGTTTGTAGTAGCACATCTGGCGCTCTCGACAAATTAGCGCGAGTTTCCATCTCGTTGAGGTACTATATCTTTACTGTCATCTTCTCTAATTTTAACACTATCTGAATATTTTGATGCAGCTGGGACATTTCTGCATAAATGTGATGTTTTCTTCCTGCATTTAGCTATTACGTGCATTCTATCTAAAGACAAAAAACAACTTCTGCTATTCATAACCGCCTTTTGCCTTTCATCGAATGGCATCTTTCCAGCTTTAAAGCAATCACCAGATTCATGAACTCCGGCACAAAAAACACATGCATTTGAATGTAGATCCGATGTTGCTTTAAGTGTTGAAGGGGAAAATGTTTGAGAAAAATCTCTACGGTTTTTAAAACCAAAATTCTTAGTATTCCCGTGCTTAGGAATTTCATACTTAGTAAAACATTTATTAGCTATACTTACTCGCTCTTCTCCTTCAATCTCATCGAGTAAAAACGAAAGCAAACCATCTAAATCCATGCGATGGGTTGACTCTTTTTTAGCATCTTGTTGACTACTTTCGATTTCTCTGTTGCTGCGATTAATAGCTCGGAATCTTTGCCATGCTCTTAGAGTATCATCGGGCAATGAAGATTCAACTAAAGGATATAGCATTGCAGCATATTTATCGCGTGCAACACCCAACACTTCTAAAGCTCTAAGCTTTGATTCCAAATTATCATAAAGTTTTCTTAGGAAAAACTTCTGCGACGAATTTTTTAATAGCACTAAGGAGAGGAGATCTCTAACATAGACCTCTATAAGAAGGTCTTCTTTACCAAAACGAGATTCCAGCTGCTGTAAAGCTTTACTATAGCTTTCACCACCGGGAGGAAAACTTTTTATTAATTCTTCAGCGGACGATCCTTTTTCCATAGATTGTAACAGATAAGCAAATTTGTCATGATCATCCAAGTTCGGATCGGAATCAATCTTTTTGAATTGCCCCCAAAATCCTAACCAATTTTTGATATTTCCATCAAAAGTCGGGAGTTTAAGCTTAGAATATCGAAGAACAGCATTTTGAGCAAAACTATCATTTATAACAGAATTATTATCTTTTCCGGCTAAAAGACAAATTAACTTCTGCTATTCTCCATTTGCCAATATAGCTTTCTGATTCATCAAACTCACTATTTATTTCCGTTACATTATAATCAGTTTTAAAAAGTTCTTCTCGATAAGCCTCTTCTAACTGCAACATAGGTTTTGCTTTCTCTTTAACTAACTTAAGTTTAGAAATTTTTTCATCTAGCGATAAATCTTTCTCACTTTTCTCGAAATAATTTCAAGCTCTTGTAAGCAATCTCCTGAACTGAGATCGTTTGGACTTAAGATCATCCATTTTGAATAAGCTAAAGAATCGTACTTACAGAAAAGAGTCCTGTCGCGGACGCCAAATGTTCAGAAATTCATCTCTAACTTTTTACTCTAATAGCTTAAATGATCTTCGTATTCATACTCTAAATAAAAAAAACTCTCTTTACCGACAATAAATGCCGTTTTTATTATATAAAAAACTGTAATCATTGAACCAAACTCAAAAACGAAAGCAAAACACATTCACTATCTCCATGACAACAACAACAACGTTGCCAGTTTTGAAAACACAACTTGCAAAAACATTGATAATAAAAATAGACAGTTAATTACAAAATACATAATGTAATGTGAAATTATTAGAGTCAAATATTTAACAATTACAATGAAAATAAAATCACATAGTTACATAAGTCTTTCAATATACGAAATAGAAAACTTATTTTTGTAAGTAACCGTTGTTTAGTATTAAGGCATAACTCAATAAATAAAGTGATTACTGTGAAACACGTTTTTTTTTTCATCTTCTATTAGACTACGAAACGCCAATAACTTTATACAGTACGGAGTCTGTCGGGGCAGCTAGTTCTTTATACAATTTCGCTTTTACTGCTTCCACAATAACGACTCGGGGGGGGGGGGGCATCTTTCAGTTTCTAATCGCGTTTCTGACGGTGGAAAAAATTGATAAGTAAATAATCGGCATTATTAAAAGCGCAAGGTCAACCTGCCACGCCTGGCTTGGTGCCAACATGCCTCATCACGTTATTTCAACTTTGATTCCATTTTTGATAGAGAAATAATCAATTAATTACGAGATGCTTTCTCACAAATACACTCATAAATATCAAAATACTAAATACAACATGCCAGAATCTTCATTAATAATATTGTATATTTCAGAAGAAAAACCAGTGAGTAATAATATCCACTTTTCGAAACAAAAAAAAAATGACTTTTAGTGTTAGCTGATCCAAAAGAAACCGACTGAAAATTTATGAGCTATGAAGGCATACTTCCTGTTTAATTTAACTGCCATTTAGCTTTTTTTATCTGCGCTATTAGCAAAATGCCAACTTGCCCCGGTCTTCCCTATAAAAAATTCTAAAAGCCTACGAATAAATAACTTACAAAATTAGGGTAAAATGAAAGCTCATTCAAATGATAAGTGAAACAAGCGTTTTACATATGCTAAGAAATTAAAAGCTTTGCTTTGCCGTTAAATCTTGCAACATAGTAAAAAATATTTTTCGTTTTTAAAAACGATATGCATTTCACAATCTCTTGAGCAAGGTGGGACTGTCAACTTTCAATCTTTTATCTAAATTTTCAAAAATAGTTAAAAACTTCCAATTAAAGGTCAGGTGTGTGTTTTTTGTCTGAAGTAAGGTAGTTCGACATTCCTGTAACTTAGTTATTAGAGAATGAGGTAGAATACATTCCCAAATTTTTATCTACCTGAATAAAATGCTTAATTACTCGTTAATGCTGGTTTCTTACATTATCAGCAAACACTGATAATGGAAGGAAACTACAACACTACATTAATGCAAGAAAACTATCAGCGAACATTCACAAAACTTAAAAGATTTCTTATTGTCTTCAGTAACGTTTTATGCTGCAAGCAAAGCTAAATTATTCTTTAATATTCTTTTGGGGGGCAGGGGGGAGAAGAGCCCATTCACATTCTTGTAACCGAAAATGACGATGAATCTTTTCTTAATCACCTTTTTAGGATTTAAAAACACATCAAAAAATGAGAAAGAAAACCAGAATTTATTTTAATTATTGCCATATTGACTGGAAATTGTGTCTTCATATATAGAAAGCATATTTTTAAATATGGCTTTCATAAACGAGGAATTTTAAAGCTCGCTCTGAATATGGTACTCATCCTTATTTCTTCATCTTCTGCAGGATTTAAATCCATCGAATTTTTCGTGATTAGGATTGATCGTTTCCCGAGGAATAAGAAATCAAATCAAATATCTGAACTCATTTATTAAAAACATAATGCTTATCTGGTGATAAAAAAAAAAGAATATTTTATCTTAAAACTGAAAACCGCAAGAACACAAGATAAGAAACAAAATTAATTCAGTAATGCTAAGCGACGTTATCTTTTTATCGTAAGCATGTTTCCGAGGTAAATGTAACCATAATAGAGTACTACTTATTTCTGACACAAATAATAAGCAATTTTTCATAACTCACTTTTACAAAACTTTCAATCCCCACGTGTAATCCACTTTAATGAAATATACACCGATATGATTGACTGAAAGGATTTGGATGGTCTTTGCGGATATATATTTTTTGATCTACAATCATTGATACCATACTTTTAAAGATAACATATTGGTATCTTTTACCAGTTTCTGTTAAATCATAATATATTACTCATTTGATCACAAAAAAAAAGTTTAAAAATCCGATATTAATACATGAAGATCCTCCAAACAAAGTATGAAAAAAAATTATAAAGTAATTTTTGCTAAAAAAAAATCCGTTTTATATATTAGTAAATGTTTAAATGGGCTGGGGAAAATGATAAATCTGTTTTATTTTACAATAAAAATTAACGTGAAGGCCTTTTCTGAAAGGGAAATTTGTAATGCACATTCAATAATTCTAAATATATCATGGGACATTTATTTTTATTGTGGGCAGAGAATAATAATAAAATGGAGAATACTTTATTTAAATTTATTATTGATATAACAGTGCAATATTTCATGTAAGCATTAAAAGCAAACATCTTCATCTACTTTTCTTGGGTTATTTCTTCTTGAGACTGTCAAACATTATTATCAGAAGTTTGACTGCCGAAAATGCAAAATAAAGTGATGTAGATTTACAGTGGGAATTACATTTCCTAACCCTAAATACCCTAAGGAAGATGCATTTCAACAGCAACTACTTTTCTAAAATATATACATACATTACATTCCATTATTTACATTCCACATTATTTCATTTTATCTTCTCATCTACATTATATTTCCTTTGGTTGTTTCAAACGCACACATTTGAGCCTTCATGCAATTTTTTAGTTATTTGATTCACACAGACATTCCCTAACACTGGTATGAGTAATATCAAATATTTTAGTTTGTATTTCAGTGCCACAATCAGTGAAGAAAGATCTGCAGTTTTAAATTAGTTTGATTATGGTGTAAAAATAACATTATTGAACTAGCCGCATTTGGCGACCAGTCGGTTCGCCAGTATTAATGCTCGCTAATATTTTATGTAGCTGTGTCTCATAACAGGTTTTTCACCAAAATATTTTTAAACCAAACAAATTTTGATAATCATATAATTCATTTATAGTATTATTTATTATTATTTTCTTCAGATGGTCTGTTCACTGTACTACTCATCTTTCTTTTTCTATACGAGCAATGATTGTCCCGGAATTGATATTTTACTTAAATGGTGGGAGGAAAAGTCTAAAATTCTGTTTTTATAGAATAATGAGATTCAAATTTTCATAAATGTAAACACACTAAACAAATAAAGACACAATTGGTTTTCAAGAGATGCAAAAGCTTAAAAACAGCTTGGAAAATGTCTCGCACAGACGAAATAATGGTGACACACACACCCTTCTTTTCTTTTCTATCCTTTTTTTTTTCTTCACTACTTTTCTTTCTATAAACCCTTTTTTCGTTTTGTTATAACTTTTTTTCTTCGCTGCCCAGACTTTATTTTCAGCAGGCATAGATTAAATATCCATACCGACTAATAATAAAAGCAACTATTTTCTTTCTTTTTTAAACATCCCGTTATCTACGAATGAAAACCAACTGATTTCGCGTATTTCTTTCTAAACAAATCATAATTTATTACTTTCTGCTATCTTACTCAGTTGGTGTGGGGGAAGGAAATGAAGATTTTTGGCGGGAAGGTAAGAAAAGTGTCGTTTTAACTATTTTCCATGCAATTTTTTATTTTTTTCTCTCCATAAGAACCATCCTCGTGCCTTAATGAAAATATTTTTTTTAAAAATTAGCCAAATCGGTCAAGCCGTTCTCCAGTTTTGCGCTTAGCGACGCATTTAGAGTTGCATTTTTATTAATATAAATAAAACAATATTATTTATTCATAAATTATAACAACATTATTTTTCTCTTTGTAGTTAAAAAAAATGAAATTCATGAATGGAAAAATGGATCCAGCAATTCAACTATGTAAAACATTCATTTATTTTTCAAGTGTTTGCCAGGAAGTTTTAAATATTTTATAAACAAACATATTATGCAAGCATTGATTGCAAAAAATAATAGACCTGCAATAAAAATCAGTATAAATGTATTTTTCCCCTGAAACTCCAAATAATAAGCTGGGAGCAACCACAGTCCTTGTCCAAAACACCAAATTATGAAAGGCAAAATCAATTGTGTCATACTGACATTCAATAAAGGAAAACTTAAAGGGAAAAGGCATAGATACCATAAGAAGTACTGCGATGTACAAACTTTATTGAAGGAGACAAAAATAAAAGTCTGAAGAAACATGGCCGCAGGTAGCATTTGCGGGTAGACAACCACCCAAGATACAAGCATAATTAATAAACCTTGCATAACAAGGGCAATGAAAGAAAGAAATGCACTTATTTTAGGGTCAATCAGTTCTGAAAGGTACAAAAGATAGAAATATGGTGAAAAATTATGTCGAATATCTTTTCTTATCATATGATACAACAAAGCCTCCTTGACATATTCATCACCATACAAAACAAAAGATATCAAAGATGGGAAAGCAAAGCCAAACAAAGTGGAGAGAACAAAAATTGCTTTCTCTGAATTTGGATATAAAAAAGCTTTTAGTTTTTTCCAACCAGATATAGTACTATTAGGTGAGAAAAATGTAAAGTAAAATGAAAAGACATATATACAGGGATATATTTTAAAATGTACAGACAAGCCATAAACAATGCCAAACATAAATGGTTTTTTGACTTGATGAAAATAAATTGACAGCAATATCAGGAATGTCATGACAGATTCTGCATTTCCTCTTGTTGATATAACCATGGGCAAAGGATTGTATAGCCACATAAATGTACACAATCTACAAATGTCAGTTGAAACACCAGCATTTTTTTGTACTCTATATATTAGCATACTTGTAAGTATATCCAGTATAGAAAAAAATATCTTTCCATAAAATTCACCAATCCAAATATTTGGTAGAAGCAAATATGACAAAAATGGGGTGTATCTATATGTATACCGTTTAAAGGGTGAAACACCTTTTGATACATATTTGGCAGCATCTGTGAACACAAAATAATCAATATCTGTGTATTTGACATCTAAAAAGGCATCTTGAATACAACCAAATATAATGAGAATCAGCCTCAATAATAAAGCAAAAGCAAAATGTAGTTCTATATCCATTGTATATTTATCCATAAAGTATTTCTTGATAAACTTCATCATGAGGTAAGAATGTTATAATGCCAACTTTTGAATAAATAGTCAAATTTTAAGTTTTTAAAAAGCCTTCACAACATGTTGATTTATTCTTCCATTTTTCACAACAATCTAAAAGAGACTTCATAACTACAGCACAGGCCTCTTCCTTGTAATTGTTAGCTGAAAAAAAGTATGATTTTTAAGCTTCAAGTTTTTAATATTATTCATATTTAAAAAAAAAACATAAACACACACGCACATACATAATACCAAATTTACACCTCTCATGACATTTTAATCTCAAATTTATAAGGTTTACATTTCCTAAAACCTACAAATAGATTGATAACTTTAATAAATAATTAGATAAGCATTACTCTAACAAAGTAAACTAATGGTATCACAATTTTTAAATATAAATGGTTTAGAATAAAATTTTTGAGTATGAAACCTAAAAAAATGTAGGTTTCATTTTAGCAATAAAAATGAGAAAAACATAAGTTTAAAAATAATTTTTGATGAATTTTAGAGTAATCTGTTAAACTATTAATAAATAATGGAAACAGCATGAAACACAACCTTCCTATTTAAAATTTGCTCAGTTTTATTATTTTATACAAAATTATCCTACACTTAATTAATTTCATTAAGTATCTTTAAATCTTGTATTAAATCAAGCTAAGGCAGTTGCTAACATTTTTTTAATTCAAAAATTCTTTTAAGAAAGATTTTATAATGTAAACAGTTTTTTTTTAATGTGCTAACCCCATCCCCAAGTGTGTTAAATATAAATAGCAGATAGTTATCAACTAATTGAATATTTAAAATCTTTATTAGAGAACTCTCTAATATGATAAAAGCAATTGGGCTATTATGGTAAAGCATTCAAATTGTGCATTTAAAATCTAGAGTCCTCTGATTTGTAATCACCAAAGAATTTTTTCTGTATTGATATGAAGCAGCCCATGTTTCTAATAAATTTCATATGGAAATTTCATTTGTACACAATACTTCTTAAATTTAACATATTTATATGATCTTAATCCATTTAGACTGAACAAAGTTTCATAAAATATACTAAACCAACAGCAATTGAGATAGTAAAGGATATGCATAAATTTTAGATTATGGAATCAGTTTTGTTTGCATCATCAACATAAAAAAATTACTGCATGTCACTTAACTAAATATTTTCTTAAACATTTTTAAATATCCTCTACAACAATAGTAGCTAAAAGCAAATTTCTTTGCACTAATCCATAAAAATCAAGAATGTTAAAATCCATAAATATTACACAGATTTTATACTATTTGAAAGGACATTTCTTTACTTATTTTTCAGATAGTATATTCAATAAAATTAACATGTGGTTAACATCTTAAGGTAATGTTTACTTTTGGTTCTCCATTTGATATTTTAACATTTTTTTTTTTACTTAAATAAGTTTAACACTTTAATAATATATTTTTAAAATATTCTTTTGAATATCATTTTTCATATAAAATACCTGCACATGATTACATATGATATGTCATTTATATGAAAAATTTATAAATGATAGTGATTAAATGATGATTTTAATAACTGCAATAAAAAAAAGTAAGAAATTTAATTGAAAGAACAATCTTAAAAAATATTAACATGAGTAAGAGTCTAGATTGAAAAAACCTCACTTCAGATTTGTACATATTTTACTTTAAGGAAAAAAATCCACACTATTTAATTTGTATTTATTAGACATGGAAAAACTTTTCTTTTTAACTTTTACCATTTAAAAGAATATAGCCACTTAATATTAATAAATAATAGTAGTTCAATGCACTGTCCTTGTGATTTAAATACAGATTTGTACAACTTAAATTCTTTTTAGAGCATTAAATGTAAAGAAAATTTCCTTTAATTTATATTTTAAACAGTATAATGATGATTCTTAAGCATTTCCCAGCCATATGAGTATTTTAGAAAGTGAGGTAAATTTAATTATGAATAGCTGTTTTTTGTATCATCAATACAAGAACTGTGTCATGCAATAAATTTTAAATCAAATATTAAGTTTTTAGCAATATAAGTTCACATTCACTGCTAAATTTCGGAATTCTAGCATTTTAATAACGGGATTAAAGAAAAATTAAGATTTGTACATTTTCTAAGTGTACGTATCTGTTAATAAGTATGCATGAAAATACAGATCAAAAATACATTTTACTTTTATTAAAGATATGGTTATAAACATAAGATTAAAACATAATTGGGACTATTATATTCTCCAAATTTAACAACTTCCCTACATTACCTAGCAGATTATAATAATGTATTTACTAAAGTTATAAACTGATATGAAATTAGTTACTAAATATAATCATTACTTTTCAGACATTTTTGCAGTTCACATGCATAACTTTGACAAGGATCTTTCATATCGTTATACCGAAAACAATTTATTGTCCGTCAGTAATTTTGTGCTTAAATAAAGATAAATAACATATTATATAAGATGCCATTGATTAAAAAAGCAAACAGAAAATGAGAAATTTCTAAATATTTCCCACCACAATAAAACTAATTATACAATAACATTAAGATATTATAGGTTACAGTTAACAATTAAAAAAGTTGTCTTATTTAATTTTCGCGTTTTACGCACTATAAATAAGTAATTTTTTAAATAATTCTATTTTTTTAAAAATTTACTAATATTTTTTGAATTTCAATATAACTTCATTATTGACATGAAAAAATTATCAATGTATAATGTATAATGTTGGATCAATGTTGCCAATAAATTGAAATTGTCTTTTCCGAGTAGTTGCTGTTCAATCTTGCCTCAAATTGGCGTCACTTCCGCTTCAGCAATCGTCTGGGAAGGAAGGTAAAATTTCCCAGATTTTCAATCAGAACTGCGTTGTGAACTCAACGCAGTTGACATTATGCAAAGTATCGAAATATCGATAATTTCTTAAGTTTATTTTGTATCGTTACAGGATGTTGTGATATGTAATGTTTTTCTGATTGAACTACTATAAAAAATACTGTAAGTGTTATTTATGTGTATTTGATCTTGTATTTATATTAATTTCATGTACTTTGAAGGTCGGCCATTTTGACACTGCCATATTAGCACAGTATTGTCAAAAACATTTTTCATGATGATTCAAAATAATTTTGTACATCTTCTTACTTTAAATGATATTTTCAGATCATTAAACAGTTTAGTTTAATATTTTAATCCTGAGATACTGGATATCTCATTATATGTCCATTCCACTTTCGATTGTTCAATAAGCAACTTACATTCCATATGTTTTTACTTTAATTAAACATTTACTCAGATCTATTTTCTAGAAAGAAACATGAACTGAAAATTAATTATTGATTTTACAATAAGGACTCATTATTATTACCCGATTATTGCTTATTTCAAAAGTGTTGTCTAATAGCGCGAACATGTATTGTTTTTCACGAGTAAAGAATCCTTTCTGGATCAGTTCAGTATTTGCTGTGTTTGAGATGGGAAATGGAAAACATTAATAATTGTTCGTGTAACTGGATCAGTTCAGTATCTACTGTGTTTGAAATGGGAAATAGAAAATATTAATATAAATATTTTATTTACTTTCGTTTTATCCCAGTACAATAACTTAAACTTAAGTGCACGAATTCTTCATAATTAATTCTTATAATCATTTTCCCTCGTAAAGAGATTAATGAAAAATATTCATTGATTCATTTTAAAACCCAATTAATGTGCTCAGAAATGAAGTTTAGAGCTATTAGAAGTGGTAGAGAATATAGAAGTGGATGTATAAATCATTGTGCAGAGCGTTAAAAGTAATGTTCTGGATAGTATTAAAGTTAGACAATTGAAGAATAGGGAACTTATTAACATATTTGTAGATTTCTCTTGTATTAATTTTTCAGTTATATAATACTTTAATCATTGAAAGAATCAATTGATTTTCATATGTTTAATAATTCACTAATGTTTTTAATATTTCAATGCTTGTATTGTTTTATTCTTCAATTAATCTTCATTGTACATCACAATGTTTATGCTAGGCACAGTTCATTATTTATGAAATTTAACTTTTTCTTTTTGTACCATGCATGTGTCTCTTTTGTTAGTAATAAATATAAGTTGCAAAAGTAAGAAACATGTAAATGATTTGGATATTACATTACGGAGAAATGTGAAGAACTTCCGTTTACTACATATTTAAATTTTTGACAATTTCACTTTGCTTCATTCTTTGACGAATAATTTGTTAAGGAACTAATTGCAAGTAATAATCAGTACTATTATATTTAATTTGTGGAAGAAAAAGCTATCTATGGAATTTTATAATCTTAATATATTTAATTGAGATATTTAAAAGAAGTTTCTAGTTATGTTATTGGAACATCAATATAAATTATATATTTAAAGACTTTATCCAGCTCTACAAAGAATTTAATAAATTAATTGCAGAAATATAGAAGTTTCAGGAAATATCAAAATGTTCACTAATGCATGCCAATTTATAAAATGTTTTAAAAATGTACTTGGAATGTAAGCTAAAAAAAACAAAAAAAAACTGTTGTTATTACTAATCCCAGATGACCCAGCTGTGCTAAACCATCTCCATCCATAAATAGAGCTGAGTCTTTGAGATTGTCATGTTTTGTAAAATTTAGACAATTTAAGATGCGAGTAGGAGAAGAGTTTAAACTCTTATATTTGTTATTTCGCTCGTACCATTCTGAAATGTATAGAGCATTTTATACCTTCCTTCTTTTGAGGAAAGCACAATATTTTGTTAAAAGTTTTGATTATGTAAAGCACAACCTGCAATTTTTATTTTTATTCAAATAATACTTGTGGTTGGGTGTCGGATGGACATCAGTGTAAAGTAATTGCCTCTACTAAATAATTTTTCATGTCATTTAAATTAGTGAACAATTAAATATTTTATGTTATTTTGACTGAATTTTTCTCCAAATATACTATTATTAATTTGAGATTTTTATATGCCTGGGATATGACCTCATTTCAATTACTTTATTACATATTGTCCAAAACAAAAGGCTTTTTTCCCTCCCTAAAATATTTCATAGAAAAAACTGAAAAAGAAAGTGGATATTAAGGGGGACAATGAAATTCCATAAAAGTTAGTAGCTTTACTTGTATAAAGAGATTTTTTCAAAAAAATAGTTGAAAATACAAATTTTTTCTTGATTTTTTTTTTCTAATAAACTGAAAAATTGTGAAAACCTCCCCCTAAAGTACTATTTCTCTCTTCTTCTTCTTCTTTTTTTTTTATTATTAAATTTTTTAAAAAACTTGTCTTTTTATAAGCTCTGGTTTGGAAATATGTTAAGAGTGGCATCTTTTTTTCTGTTGTAACATATTAAAAGTGGTATTAGATTTTGATATTCGAGAGATGCATACAACTTTTATGATTCTTTTAACCATCAATGTTTTTGATTTGTGCTGCTTGTTTCTTAAGATTAAGAAATGATGTTTGATGATATCTGTTCAAAAGTACATGTTTCTATCCAAACTAAATTATCAGCTTTTTTTCTTTTAGGCTATGCCAAAATTTATTGTTTTGGCTGATTAATGAACTTAGTAATCATGTGTATTATTACAAGGATACCAGCAAAACTACTGTTGTAAATTGAAATAGGTTCTGAGGCAATTTCACTTCTACTGTGAAATTTGCAAAACAATTGCGTATTGAACTTGCATCATTTGGTAGAATTATTTTATCCGTGTAATTCTGAAGCTATTATTGACGATATTTGGAGGGGGGAAAAAACTGAACTAAAGAATTTGTGGGGTAACATCAAATGAATTCTGCAATTCTTTTGTCAGTAACAGTATTAAAAAAATGATTTATTTTTTTTAAAAAACGCCATTTGCTATAATATATAAAATACTATATTCTCTTGAAAAAGAAACACTTTGTTAAAAAAGTGAAATTCATTATATAGTTTTCAAAATAATAATTCATATAATAGTTTATATTCATATAATATATAATTTCATATAATAGTTTACCAAATGCTCATGTAGCATCAGTAAGATATTTGAAAAAGTTTTTAAACTGTGCAGAATTTTTTACTGCTTTAAAATTGTTTTCAAGCATAGAGGGAAATATAAAACATATGGATTAAAATATTAAGAAAGCCAGATTTAAAGAATAAGAATTACTTTAGAAAAGTTGTATTTATTGCTAATTGTACATTTATTTTTTGGGTAATAAAGTGCTTTCAGTTTTTTTAACTATTAAAAATGAATTATTTTAAGTATTTGTTATTAGTAACTAAACCTTATCATTTTTTAACTGTTTTGATGACAAATAATATTTTAAAAAAAGACTTGAAATATTTGCTTTGAGATTTATCTTGCTGTTTATCTACTTCAACTTAAGACATTTAATTTCAGCTTTTATGTTACATCGGTGAAGTTGAGTAGTTACTATCGTATAGTCTGAATTATTCTTTAGGAGATCAAATGAAGATCAAAAACTTTAGTACAACAGACCAGAAATGCTTAAAAGGCATAAAGATATCATTGCACAATACATTAAGGGATTAAAAATTTATTTCAGGTATTTGATTATAGACTGTTGAGAATTTTTAATTCTTTACATATTTTATAAGGCTAATAAAGACAAGAAAGAGAAGTTATAGGATCCCAAAACATTTCTAAAATTGTTCCTACAAATGTAAAAAATTTTACTAGCAAAAAATGTATTCAGTATTTTATTGATTCTTATTTGTAGACTAATTGGGATTGAAATTAATTTAAATTTATTTATTTATAAGGAAGATTGTGATGTATTATCAACACATCTATTTTATAATTAGTTGGGTAATAACAATGATATACTTTCTAACTATAAAAAACATTTGCTCTTTTTATTTCATAGTTTTTCTTAATGATTTCTTTGAGAGAGTTGTGTATATATCTTTTGAAGAAATCTTCCTGAGATCTTGACACATATGGCCTTTAATCTACCTATGTTCCTTCTGATAACATAATTAATTAATGAACTGAAAAATGTAATAAAAAATATTATTATAGAGTTGAGTAACATTCTTAAAAAATATTATTAAACTCTGAAATTTAGTTGGTTATCTCGCATTTAATTATTCATTCCAACATTTTTTTCTTCTTCCTATACAAAATAATAATAATAATAATAATTTTTTCTTAAACTTAAGAAATATTTACTATAGAAATAAAAAGTAGGGCATTTGGTAATTTTCAACAATTTTTGCTCATTCTTATAACAAGTAGAAATGTATTGACATTTTACAAGATTTAACAAATGCATATTTAAGTCTAGGTAAGCTTGAGAAGACGCTCCAGAAATTCATAGCTGATATACAGAAATATGCAGTATTTTTATATAAAAATGTAATATAAAGAAAAGTATATGATTGTTAAAATAGAGTAATGATGATTTTTTTTTGTTAGTTTTACTAATGTAGATTTATTCGAATAATTAAAAAAATAACCATTCATCAATATTAATTGTAAGATGCTTACAAAATTATTTTTCTTTCCAAGGCATAGATATGTATTCAAACCAAAAACCATGAGCATAAACTTAAAAAGAATGAAATAATTATATTAAAGACAAATTTTCATTGTACTCTTTAAAGCCTATAATTTCTTGCATTAGTGAATTTCTAATTTATAAATATTTTTTTTATTTTAACAATATATTTATTTATATATATATCCAGTTTTGATTTGATTTTTTAAAAAAATTATTGGCCGAAAAATCACTTACGTGATACGAGTGTTATGTAAAGAGTAAATATTGGATTAGTATATCAAAAAAAAAAATTATATAAAATGTTTTTAAAATATTTTTGTATCATATAACTTTTCAGAATGCAATAAGTTGATTAGAATTGGCATTAAAAAAAATTGGATATATCCTTCCTTTCTCTCCTCATATATATGATAGTGAAAAAATATAAATATTTATCATTTTTCTGCACCTGTTTTAGCATTTGGAATATTAAACATTTGAATGATTTAAAGAGCAAGCTGGTATCAATAATTTTAGTACTATTCTGTAATCAGTTGCTTATACAAAGTCCATCGAACCTTAGTAATTATTCACTCTTGGACCAATGATAACTTTTAGAAATGTGATTTTCAGGTTTCTCTAATTTGTATCCATTTTTTTATTTGATTTTATATGTTTTTTTAATGTGTGTCTTATTTCTCTTTTTTCTATAAAATAAGTTTTAATCAATCTAACTGAAAATAATTTTTATTTTTCAGAAGATGTCTATGATAGTGACCTCAGACTCGAAAGCTCCCTTGCGGGACGTAAAGCGAGTCCAGTTTGGTATATTGAGCCCAGATGAAATTCGTCGAATGTCAGTTACTGAAGGAGGTGTCAAATATCCTGAAATCTATGAAGGTGGTCGACCAAAGCTCGGTGGTCTTATGGATCCCCGTCAAGGAGTTATTGATAAGATGTCTCGTTGCCAAACATGTGCAGGGAACATGGCAACATGTCCTGGACATTTTGGTCACATAGAACTTGCTAAACCTGTTTTTCATGTTGGCTTTTTGAAGAAAAGTATCAAAGTTTTGAGATGTGTCTGCTTCTATTGTTCGAAACTTCTGGTATCTCCAAATAACCCTAAAATCAAAGAGATTATTGGGAAGACTAAAGGTCAGCCAAGGAAACGATTAGCTCATGTATATGATCTTTGCAAAGGAAAAAATATTTGTGAAGGTGGGGATGAAATTGATGCAAAATTAGGCCAAGAAAATACTATGCATGATGATGGGACAAAAAAGTCTGGCCATGGTGGTTGTGGACGTTATCAACCTTCTATTCGCCAGAGTGGTCTGGATCTGACTGCTGAATGGAAGCACATTAATGAAGATTCTCAAGAAAGAAAAATTGCCCTTAGTGCAGAAAGAGTTTGGGAAATTTTCAAACATATATCAGATGAAGAATGCAATGTACTTGGAATGGATCCAAAGTATGCAAGACCAGATTGGATGTTGGTTACTGTCTTGCCAGTTCCACCTCTGCCTGTTAGACCTGCAGTAGTTATGTTTGGATCTGCCAGAAATCAGGATGATCTTACTCATAAACTTTCAGATATTGTCAAGGCTAATAATGAGTTGATTCGTAATGAACAAAGTGGAGCTGCTGCTCATATAATAGCAGAAAATATTAAAATGCTACAATTTCACGTAGCAACAATGGTGGATAATGAATTACCTGGATTACCAAGAGCAATGCAAAAAAGTGGCAGACCTTTAAAATCAATAAAGCAGCGTTTGAAAAGTAAAGAAGGCCGAATTCGTGGTAATTTGATGGGAAAGCGAGTTGATTTTTCTGCTCGTACTGTCATTACACCTGATCCTAATCTTTGCATTTGGGAGGTTGGAGTGCCAAGATCTATTGCACAGAATTTGACTTTTCCTGAAATTGTTACTCCTTTTAACATAGATAAAATGCATGAATTAGTCCAACGAGGAAATAACCAATATCCTGGTGCGAAATATATTGTTCGTGATAGTGGAGAAAGAATAGACTTGAGATTTCACCCAAAAGCCAGTGATCTGCATTTGCAATGTGGTTATAGAGTAGAGCGTCATGTTAGAAATGGAGATGTAATTGTCTTTAATCGACAACCTACCTTGCACAAAATGTCTATGATGGGGCATCGTATCCGAGTTTTGCCCTGGTCAACATTTCGAATGAATCTGAGTGTGACAACACCTTACAATGCTGATTTTGATGGAGATGAAATGAATTTGCATGTTCCACAATCCCTTGAAACTAGAGCTGAAGTTCAAGAATTGGCTCTTGTGCCAAGAAACATTATAACCCCACAATCAAACAAACCTGTTATGGGTATTGTGCAGGATACATTGACTGCTGTGCGTAAAATGACAAAACGGGACGTTTTCTTGGAAAAGGATCAGATGATGACTCTTCTAATGTTTCTTCCAATTTGGGATGGCAAGGTACCAATGCCTGCAATATTAAAGCCTAAGCCTTTATGGACTGGGAAACAATTATTTTCTCTCATTATTCCTGGAAATGTCAATTTAATCCGTACTCATAGTACACATCCAGATGAAGAAGATGATGGACCTTATAAATGGATATCTCCTGGTGATACTAAGGTACTTATCGAACATGGAGAACTCATTAGTGGAATTGTTTGCAAAAAAACTGTTGGAGCCTCCAGTGGTTCTTTGATGCATGTATTATTTGTTGAATTGGGTCATGAAGTTGCTGGTGCATTTTATGGACATATCCAAACTGTTGTCAATAACTGGTTGTTACTGGAGGGACACAGTATTGGTATTGGGGACACTATTGCTGATCCACAAACTTACATTGACATTCAGAATACAATCAAAAAAGCTAAAATGGATGTGATAGAAGTTATTGAAAAAGCTCATAATGATGACCTGGAGCCTACCCCTGGTAATACATTGAGACAAACTTTTGAAAACCAAGTAAATCGTATCCTTAATGATGCCAGAGACAAAACTGGTGCTAGTGCCCAGAAATCTTTGTCTGAATTTAACAACTTTAAAGCTATGGTGGTGTCCGGAGCTAAAGGATCGAAAATTAATATTTCTCAAGTTATTGCTTGTGTGGGGCAGCAGAACGTTGAGGGTAAACGAATACCTTTTGGATTTAGGAAGCGCACCTTGCCTCATTTTATTAAGGATGATTATGGTCCTGAAAGTAGAGGTTTTGTAGAAAATTCATATCTTGCTGGCTTGACACCCTCAGAATTTTTCTTTCATGCTATGGGAGGCAGAGAAGGTCTTATTGATACTGCTGTCAAAACTGCTGAAACTGGTTACATTCAGCGTCGTTTGATAAAAGCTATGGAAAGTGTAATGGCAACTTATGATGGAACTGTCCGAAACAGCACAGGCCAAGTTATTCAGTTCCGTTATGGAGAAGATGGATTAGAAGGAACTACTGTTGAATTTCAGTCTTTGCCCACATTGAAACCATCTAACAAGGCATTTGAAAAACGGTTCAAATTTGATGCAACTAATGAGAGATACCTTCGACGAATCTTTTTAGAAGATGTTGTACGAGAAATTTTAGGTGATCCTAAGGCCATTGGTGAATTTGAAAAAGAATGGGAAACATTAAAAGCTGAAAGAGAAGTTTTACGAAGCATATTTCCTACAGGGGATAGCAAAGTAGTTTTACCATGCAATTTACAGAGAATGATTTGGAATGCTCAAAAGATTTTCCATGTAAATACTAGATCACCAACAGATTTAAGTCCCTTACGTGTTATGCAGGGTGTTGAAGGCCTTGTGAAGAAGCTAATTATTGTGCCTGGAGAAGATAGATTGAGTATACAGGCTAATGACAATGCTACCATTTTATTCAGAGCTCTTCTGCATTCAACTTTATGTACTAAAAGAGTTGCTGAAGAATTCCGTTTGTCCACTGAAGCTTTTGATTGGCTCCTTGGAGAAATTGAAACACGTTTTCAGCAAGCTCAAGTTCAGCCTGGAGAAATGGTGGGTGCCTTAGCTGCACAGTCTTTAGGAGAGCCTGCTACCCAGATGACATTGAATACTTTCCATTATGCTGGTGTGTCAGCCAAAAATGTAACTCTTGGTGTACCAAGATTGAAGGAAATTATTAATATATCCAAGAAACCTAAAACACCTTCTCTTACTGTATTTCTTACTGGTGCTGCTGCCAGGGATGCTGAAAAAGCAAAGGATGTACTTTGTCGCTTGGAACATACTACACTAAGAAAAGTCACTGCAAATACTGCTATTTATTATGATCCAGATCCTCAGAATACTGTTATTGCTGAAGATCAAGAATTTGTGAATGTATATTATGAAATGCCTGATTTTGATCCATCTCGTATTTCACCTTGGTTGTTACGTATTGAATTAGACAGGAAAAGAATGACAGATAAGAAACTAACTATGGAACAAATTGCAGAAAAGATAAATGCTGGTTTTGGAGATGATTTAAATTGTATTTTCAATGATGATAATGCCGAAAAACTTGTTTTGAGAATAAGAATTATGAATAACGATGACAATAAATTGCAAGAAGAGGAAGAACAGGTTGACAAGATGGAAGACGATGTTTTTCTTCGTTGTATTGAGGCTAATATGTTAAGTGATATGACTTTACAAGGCATTGAAGCTATAGCTAAAGTATACATGCATTTACCTACAACCGATAATAAGAAAAGAATTGTTATAACTGAAACTGGTGAATTCAAATCAATTGCAGAGTGGCTTTTAGAAACAGATGGAACTAGTTTAATGCGGGTTTTAAGTGAAAAAGATGTAGATCCGGTTCGTACCTACTCCAATGATATTTGTGAAATATTTGCTGTAATGGGCATCGAAGCTGTTCGTAAAGCCATTGAAAAAGAAATGAATCATGTAATTTCTTTTGATGGTTCCTATGTAAACTATCGCCATTTAGCTTTACTTTGTGATGTTATGACAGCAAAAGGCCATTTGATGGCTATAACTCGTCATGGTATTAATCGACAAGATACAGGTGCACTTATGAGATGTTCTTTTGAAGAAACTGTTGATATTTTATTAGATGCGGCATCCCATGCTGAATTGGATCCATTGAAAGGTGTATCTGAAAATATAATCATGGGGCAACTTCCTAGAATGGGCACTGGAGCATTTGATTTACTTTTAGATGCTGAAAAATGCAAATATGGCATTGAAATTCCTTTAGCTGGGGCAATGGGTGGTCCAGGGGTCTTTTTTGGAAGTGCAGCCAGTCCAACAAGTGGTATGTCACCTCAAATGACGCCTTGGAATCAAGGTACTACACCTGCTTATGCAAATGCTTGGTCTCCAGGATTAGGAAGTGGAATGACACCAGGTGCTGCTGGCTTTTCACCATCTGCCGCAAGTGATGCCAGTGGATATAGCCCAGGTTACAGTCCAGCCTGGTCACCACAGCCAGGTTCACCAGTTTCTCCAGCATCGCCATACATTCCAAGTCCAGTGGGAGCTATGTCCCCAAGTTATTCACCGTCATCACCATCATTTGCTCCAACTTCACCATCTTTGACTCCACAGAGTCCCAGTTATTCACCAACTTCACCATCTTATTCTCCTACCAGCCCAAGTTATTCTCCAACATCTCCAAATTATAGTCCAACCAGTCCCAGTTACTCACCATCAAGTCCAAGTTATTCTCCTACCAGCCCAAGTTATTCTCCAACAAGCCCTAGCTATTCACCTACAAGTCCAAGTTATTCTCCTACCAGCCCTAGTTACAGTCCTACAAGTCCGAGTTATTCACGAACAAGTCCTAGCTACTCGCCTACAAGCCCAAGTTATAGCCCTACTAGTCCAAGTTATTCACCGACTAGTCCTAGCTACAGTCCAACCAGTCCAAGTTATTCTCCAAGTTCTCCTAATTATACACCAGCATCTCCTTCTTATTCTCCAACTAGCCCTAGCTATAGTCCTACAAGCCCTAGTTACTCACCAACCAGTCCAAGCTACAGCCCTACAAGCCCAAGTTATTCACCAAGTTCTCCAAGTTATTCTCCTCAGAGCCCTAGCTACAGTCCAGGAAGTCCTAATTATTCTTTGACAAGTCCGAAATATTCTCCAACTTCACCTTCTTACAGTCCAACCAGTCCAAGTTATTCACCAGGGTCACCACAATACACACCTACATCTCCCAAGTACAGTCCTACATCTCCAACATATTCTCCTACTTCACCATCTTATTCTCCTTCAAGTCCAAAGTACTCTCCTTCAAGCCCACAATATTCTCCAACTAGCCCTTCATATACTCCTACTTCACCAAAGTATAGCCCTCCTTCGCCTCAGTATAGCCCATCTTCACCAAAATATTCCCCTACTTCTCCATCCTATTCTCCTACATCGCCTCAGTACAGCCCTACAAGTCCTACTTATTCTGTTACAAGTCCTAAAGGTTCCTCCTATTCTCCAACTAGCCCTGGCTATTCACCATCTTCTCCATCGTATTCACCAGCAAGTCCTGATGATGATGAAGACAGCGACAAATAAGGTTATCTTTGCTGAACTGTCTTAAACTTAACTCACATGATTTGCATAAAAAATAGGTTGGAAGTTCCTTGAGTGTGAGAATTTCAAGGAATATGAAAGAAGGGATTTTGACTCTAGTGCCATCTATTTAAAATGTTTATAAAATGAATATTAAGATGAATATTGATGGTATCAAACTGTCCAGCTCTTTTATACATTTCTAAATAAATAAGTTGGATTTGTAAATATTTGATTCTACTGGTTCTATCTTGTCTTTTCATACCGTGTCGATTTGGGTTTATGTTAAAAAAATGTTAATAAACCAATTTTTAATACAAGTTATATAAATGGATATTTTAAGATTGTGCCCATTACTGAGATGTTTAATATCTCAGTATTATCATCATGCTCATATGATTCATAAAGAATTGAATAGAGAATACTTGAGTGAAAGTAAAGTTGATGATTTTATGAAGACTTTTTGTATGCTTTAACAGTAAAATAATAATTAAAAAGAATGGCACATTTTCCATCTAATCTTGTGTGAAATCATTTGATTTTTTTGAAAATCACAATTAAATGTGATATAAAAAGACATTTCAAGATAAAGTGAAATTATATTTTTTTAAAATGTGTTCTTTTTTTTCCCTCTGAAGTACACTGTTTGGTTATTTTGCATATATTGTACTTTTTCAATACATCTATATTTATTATTATTATGTGATCCTGTGTTAAATATATGAATATTCAATACTGTACTACATTGTATTTTTTCAATACATCTATTTTTACTTTAATTATGTCATACAGTGTTACATATAGAAATATTCAATGTTAATTATGAATATTGTGATTAATTCAAAATTATATTTAAACAATGTAATTTTCATGTTATGTAATGTTGTCTTTAAATAAAGTTAATCAACTTTGCCCAAGACTTATTACTAAGGATTCTTTCATTATTTTCTTTTAGAAATATTCAAAAAATTATATTTTCATTTTGAGAAATTGCAATTTCTTGTAACTTACTTACTGAATATATCTAATCTGGAACTAAAATAAACATTAAATTTTATCATTAGTTATCTGTAATCCAAAATATGCTGGATTTCATAAATTAGCTGCAAGTTTGTACCAATTGAAAATTTTAATGCATATCATTAATTATTAAATTTCTTTCAATGGTTATTAAAAGTGAAAGATGCAGTGTTTATAAAAATTATTTAAAGAAAAGAAATACTACCATTTTGAATTTAAGTTCGATATTTCTACTCTTTAAAATTAAAACCTGTAAAAACTCCTGAATATAAAAAATTAACTTTGGGGGAAGTTATAGTATTGAAATTATTTTCATCAGGATATAATTGTGTAATTATTTGAAGAATTTTTTTTTCATGTAATGTTATTTTACTGGTTAAACTAGCTACTTTCTAACAGAACTTCACAGCATTTGGCATTATATATTGATAATCGAAATAACATATTTGTCTAGTTTCTTTATCATTTCATAATAATAAAGATTTGTTGAAGCATATGAATATCAATGTAGTATTCAAAGTCCTGTAATTGGAAACTTAATCTGTATCGCATGAAAAAAAAATTGTTAATACAATTTTTATACGATTTCACAGGATGCTTAGTGTCGGTAGAAGCTAGTTTTTTTTTGTGGTTCTTGCATACATTTTCTGTGGGATATTGGAAGGTTCTGTGGATAATTTTATATATGAACGTAAATGTATGTCTAATTGTTTATCCATAAAGAAAATAAAACATAGATCAGTCTAATAAATTGAAAATAATACAGCAGAATGAATATGGTATGCCTAAGTTATACATCAAACATGGGAGAAGATTAACAGTAGTTATGCTTCTTGAATCCATTATAATTATGTCATTGTTCTCTTTTAGAGCAGCCCTTTGCCTAACCTGTAAAGGAATTGTACTGTTCTATATTAAATTGTAATTCATTGTTTTGTGTAGTTACATTACTCAATTTCATAAAATCTAATATAATTGAATGCATGGGCTTGCAGTGATAATTTTTTAAACGCACCTATTATTTGGCAATTTTAATTTGATGGGTCAATTTTGACAAATTTTAATTAATGTACATATATATAAAGAATATTTTGCTAGATCTGGTATATAAAATGTTTTTCTATTGAGTTCAAATTGTGTCATTTTTTGTTTTTGTTACTCAGATTTATTGTTGCTAAAATCTTTATACATATAGAAGTTTATTCTGATTAATCGGCAGCACAAACCATTGAAGTATGAAACATGAAATTTCGAAAAATATTGGTTTTGGATTTTAAAAGATTTTAACTTTTAATTAAAAAAAATAATAAAAGTCGAATTTTAATGTATTTCTACTATAATAAAAATTTATTTTCGTCCAAAAATTATTTTTACATCGTTATAAAAGTGACTTTCCAACTATATTAAAAAAATTTCAACGATGCATTATTTAATAAATACTGTACTAATCATTCGAAAATTAGTTTTGTACACTATTTGTAGCAATGGTTTTTATTGCTATAAAATTTAAAACATTGTCTTTCTTTTACAGAATTGTTATTACATTAAGCATGTTAATATAAAACATAGTGTTAAAAAAGGCTTTGTTTTAATTTAAAATCAAAACTTTAAAGCAATTCACTGAATAAACTTCTTTTCTTGATTAATTATCTCGTGCTAACTCCTAAATAATACCTTTGTAAAAAACACCTTAATTGTCATTTTTTAAATTTTATTTTCATTTCAAAAAACTATAGGTTTGTAATTAGTCTTATTAAATTCCTTAGCTGGTTTTTCTTACTAATGATAGTTAGGAATAATGAACTCATTTTCATTTCATCATAAAATGTATAGTCATGTTTTTCTGTAATTTTCTTAAAGGTTAAGTAAGAAAATTTTACTAGTTTATGGGTATAGGTTAAAAAAGTTTTTATTAAATTTTCGAAAGACGAAACATTTATAAAAGCTTATTGCTAAATTTTGGAAGTTCGAATCATAAGATAATTTTTTTTTATTATTGTCTTAGAATTTCAAATGCTGTTATTTTTTCAGTTGAAAAAATTGGTCTTTATGAAAGCAATTAGAACAAGGCATTGTTAAATTGTCATTTTTAAAAAACAGTATTGATCATAGCCATCCTAGAATGCTTTAACTTTATAAGATTGCAAATAAGATATTCTAAATTCCTAAATTTTTTCAGTTAATATAGGATAGGATTTTGTTTTTTTACTGCTTATGTAAAAACCAAATACAAAATTTTTGGTTATCGTATGCTTTTACATTAATGTTGACATCAGAAATGATGTAACTATTACAGTTATCTTGTAATTCGTCAATTTCAAAAAATATCGGAAAAGATTACGGATTTTTAATATTAATCTTTTAATACTTGATGCAGTTGTTTGGTAATGATCCTTTCTCATTTTTATGTTTGTCAAAATCAAAAACTTTTTTTGCAAAAGAAGACGCGGTACTGTTGTAGCAATAAATTTTAAAAAGTGTTCATTTAGAATTATTTTTTTACGCATTTAAAATTAATCTTTAAAAATACGTATATAAACTTACAATAAAACAGTTTATTTCTTGACTAAAATCATTTATCGACATTTTTCAATAAAAACATTGCATTATTAGAAGATAGAAAACAATTTATACTTAGAAAATAAGCAGGTTTATGTATGCATGATTATAAAAAAATTTTGTTGTTGATGTGGGGTTTTATAAGTCAAATTATTGCAGCAATTTTTCATTACTCACCCTGTGCTAGTTATGTTCCAAAGTCATCTCGTGAAGCGCCATTAACGAATTATTTATATATTATTATTAAAAGTTATTTTTGCGCAAAAGTTTAGAATATTTTTAGCAATTTGCTGGAAAATGTGTATTTAATTTTCTGCGTATTTTCAAAAGTTAAAAAACTGAATAGTTTAATCCTGCTAAAAGTAAAATTATCATGGCACTCCAAGTTACTTACTCTTGCTAAAACGTAACAGAATTTAATTGACGCTATTAAAATTCTTTTTTTATTTTCTCGTATGTGAAATTGTTAAACAAAACGAATCATAATTACCAAAAAATTCGAGTTTTTGCTCATTCTTCTATATGTAGACATCGGAAAAACATAGTTTTGTTAGCTCTAATTTCCTCCGTATAATCCTCCGATTATCTGTTTAAAAAACTATAAAAATTTTCATTGTAATGATCTCTAATAATCGATCAGCGAGTATAATCCGCAGATCATACGGCGGCGCTAATTATCTCTTGAAAGTTTTCTTCTTCTTGAAAGGGCTGAAATAGCGTCTGCCGACTATACAAGGGGGATTGTCATATCTCTCTCCGTCTGTGAATAAGATGAATAAAAAATACTTTGATTTAGAATTTTTCAATAGAAAAATCTTCAGATTTCTATAACATTTTAAGTGACATTCATTTCCACTTTTCTTTTTTTGTAAGTTTGTCCCAGTACAAATGAAAATGATAAACTGAAAAGGCTATATCAGTAAAATTTATGATAGAGTTAGAGCATATTAGGATTAGGACTATTATGTGTGTTTGTAAATTATAATTAACTACTTATTTATAATGTATTTGAATATTTTTACCTCATTGTGTTATGTTTATTCTATTATACATTAACTCCTACTATAATAGTAGGAGTTAATGTATAATAGAATACACACACAATATCTTAACTTGTGCCACAAATATCTTAACTTGTGGCAAGTTGTTATATTACATTTGATTGAAGATTTCAAATACATCCATTTTTAAACATTGCTGCTTTATATATATATATATATATATATATATATATATATATATATATATATATATATAGAGAGAGAGAGAGAGAGAGAGAGAGAGAGAGAGAGAGAGAGAGAGAGAGAGAGAGAATTGAATCCATAGCAATATATACAGAAAATTAAGGAAATGCGTTGTGTAATGAAAAGAACGGCTTAGGAGTTTATATGTTTATTAAAATTATATTAGCATATAAGTGTTCAACATATTTAATCGGCATTCTTTTATATTCTCGGAGAACTAACCGGCCGCTAAAAGCAGCTAGTATATTAAAATAAATATACATTGTTCCACAAAGCTAATTATATAAAAAAAAAACTTTAGCATTTAGATTCAATAACATTTTTTTCTGAATTATAAATTGATGTGCAAAATAAATAGTTTTTGTGGTGAATGTTATATAAGCCAGATAACATCCCTCGGAATAAAAGTGCACTTTTGGCCCAACGGATATGTTACTCGACTTCTAAACAGAAGATTGGGGGTTGGGCGTAGCGCTATCCGCTACCACCGCTCTATTAAAAGAGGAATCTTGGCTGGAGTAAAGAAATCCATGCATCCATCAATGACCGTAATTAAGTTATTCATAGGATTTTGAGTATTTTGTGTTCAAAAGTTGGTTTTTCAGTTTCAAAGAATGTGGCTGCAAAAATCTTTTAGAAGAAAATCAACCATGATATTATGATGGGAAAATTTTGTGATTATCGGTGAGAATTCCCGAATGGGTAGAATGATATCAAGAAAATTAATTCTTGAATCTTGAATGTAAATATTATGGGATATGGAGCGACAAAGGCTATAATCCCCTGGTTGCCACAAAGCAGCGACTAAAAGTTCTCCAAATTAACATTCCTGTATTCCGAAATGCACAAAGAAAGCATCACATGCTTGAGTGAGGGGGAAAAAAAGAGAGTCTGTTTTTGCAACTTAAGAAATATCAAAGTACTTGAGAGATTGCAGAAAGATGAACATATTTTTTTGTTGGCGAAAACATGGTGTAAAAGAACATCGTAGTAAATATCGGGATTATCTATTTGTAGCTTGTTCCATAACACTGTTCTGTATGTTGAATATTTTTGACATTTGAGAAGAATATGAGAAATATCGTTTATCTCTCCACATTTGCTGCATAAAGGGTTATCTCTAAGATTGTATTTATAAAGAAGTCCTGGAGTGATGATGGTTTTGCTGATTATTCGGGCAATGATTTTATCTTGTATTCTGTGACCTGTCCATTTTGAGATGGATATAATGTCGGGAAATTCAACCAATAATGGTTGATATTTACTTTTTAGGTAGTTTTCGTTTGCACTTTGTCTAGAGATTTTTTTCATTGTAGAAAAAATGTCTTCAGGAGAAATCCATTCTAGGAAAGGTGTAAATGCCGAGACCTTCTTCGTCAGATGATCAGCCTCTTCATTAAAAGAAATTCTGGAATGTCCAGGAACCCACAAAAGAACTATTTCTTGATTTAGTTTTTTCCTGATATAAATTTTTGAGGCGAGTCTTTGAATGACCTTAGGAGAGTGAAAAGTGACATTTTTAAGTGCTAACAGAACTGAATAGCTATCCGAAATAATAAGGTTGTGCGTTTCTGGGATTGTAAGATCGTCCACCGCTTGGCAGATTGCCAAGGCTTCGGCAGTGAATAGTGAATTTAATGTATGAATTCTGTAAAGAATTTTTTGAATTCTAGAGACTCCTGCAATTGAGGTGGAATTTTCAGATTTCGAGCCATCTTTAGCTATAATGAAATGATTTTCAAAATGATTCTGTAAACACTCATTGAAATCTGCAGTAATAATCGGGATTGGTAAACCTTTGTTCTGGAACCTGAATTCATTAAAAAAAATATTGCGTAAATTTGGGTTATATTGTAGATGGAGTGGCATAGTAATTATATGATCCGGTACGCAATCAAGTTGTTGGAAAATGTTATTAATGATTTCTTTATCTTTGTCGCTCAAAAAACGATCCATCTCATTGTGATTATCAACCAAAAGTGAAAAGGACTGGTTGGACATTTGTTTTATAAAAAAATTGCATTGCTAGACGTTTGATCTTGTCTGAAAGTATTTCTTGGCCAGCTAATTTTAATAAAATGATATTGGAGGTCCAAATTGGTACTCCGAGAGCTATTCTGAGTGCCATTGTTTGTATAGTGTTACAAGATTTGAATTGTGTTTCGGAAAATTTATTAATTATGGGGCTACTATACAAGAATATACTAAGTATACTGTTGTTAGTGATTGTAATTAAGTGTTTCGTTCTTGCACCATTTCTTTTGGAACCTAGTATTTTGAGACCGAAAATTTTTTTGAGAGCCTTGGTTCTTAAATTTTGTAATATTCTGTTATTTTGTTTAGTCCTTGAAAACTGGATTCCTAAATATTTAATAGTTTCACTCCATGTTAAGGGAATACCAGCATATTTTATACAGGGTAGGGGGTTTATTTTTCTTTAGATAAATCTATTATAGCACTTTTTTCTGCACTAATGGATAGTTTCCAGTAATTGCACCATGTATATATGTTTTCCATTGTATTTTGTAACTTCGTTTTAATATAATGTATCGAGTCATGAGAGCAGTATATGAAAATGTCGTCAGCAAAAATCGAACAATCAACGTTTGAATCCAAGTTCTCAAAAAAATCATTCATGAATATTGCGAACCAAATTGGTGAGATGACGCTTCCCTGAGCCAGTCCTTTATAAAGAAATTTTACTTCGGAATAAACTTTTCGCCATTTAATTTGGAATGTCCGTTCTTGAAGGAAACTATGCATCCATTTAGCGATATTTCCTGTAATGCCAAGTTGGATGCATTTGTACATTAAATCGTCAATGTGAACCGAATCATATGCGCTCTTTATGTCTAAACTTGTGCCAATGAATTTTTTTTGTTTTTGTTTTTATGAGCTTCTGAAATTGCAGTGTAAATTTTATAAATTGCAGTATGGTTATTTCCAAAGGGTACAAAGCCGTGTTGGTTTGGATTCAGTTTTTTGTTAGCTCTGCGATATAATGAATTATGCGTTGCGATATGATGCGTTCAAACATTTTACAGAATACTGAAATAAGGGCTATTGGTCTGTAAGAAGTTATTTTTGTTTTATCTTTATTTGGTTTGGGAATTGGGATGATAATTTCATGCTTCCAGTTTTTTGGGATTGTGGAACCATCAAGTTGTTTTGGGAACATTTAAAGTATTTTAACAAGTGATGTATCATCTAGTTTTTTAAACCATGTTACAGTAATTTTGTCTGCATCTGGGGTAGAATTTTTTGATTTCTGAATTGCTCTTTTAAGTTCCCACATTTCTATAGTTTTATTCAGGAATTCGTTGTTATCCTTATAGTCAATTGGAAGAGGTAAGAATTTCAGAGTTTGCATTGAAAAGTGCTTTGCAAAAAGATTACTTTGGGTTTTCGAATTACAAATATAGAGATTATTATAGAAAATAATGTCTTTATCTTTAATATTGTGGTTGGTATGGTTCGATATTTTATTTAAAATTTTAAAAAATAATCTCGAGTTTTGTGATATTTTGCTCAGGTTATTCCAGTAATTTTCTCTTGCTTTTTTAATATGAAATTTTAATCTGCTTCTGTATTTTTTATAATTGATCCAATCAGATGTCAAAATGTTGCGTCTTGCTTTTTTCCATGCATGTTTTTTTAAGCGACTAAAATTATAGCAAGCGGTATTCCACCATAGTGGGTATTCATTAGATATTGTTTTGATTGTTGTATAGTTGTTAATTGTATGGGAGATTTTATCAGTAATAGCTTCTATGTTTGGTTGGCTCTTTGAGTTGAATATTTTATTTGTTTCTTTCATAATTAGGTTCCAATTGATATTTTTAAGGGATTTATATGATATTTTCTGTTTCGACCATGATACAACTTTGGGTAAATGGTCACTTTTGAAAGTGCATCCAAAATTATAACATTCAATTTCATGAAAAAGAGCATAGGGTTAGATCAATGATAGAATTACTATTGGAGCTAGTGATATGTGTTGGGTTTGTGGTATTTAGAATCGTGAAGTCGGAGTTATGCAGCCAGTCAGCAAATTCCTCACTATGTGGTGAATGATAATTTCCACCCCAAAGGAAATGGTGCAGATTAAAATCTCCAAAAATGAAATTTGGGTGGTTAAGATTATCTAAAAATGTTTTTATCTGGTCTATGTTAAAACCACGTGGTGCGTAAATATTTATGATTATGAATTTCGGTTTATCCTTATGAATTTTGTAGCGTCATCCTTATAAGCCAGATAATATCCTTCGAGCTGAAGGGTCCCTTTTGCTTGATCGGTATGATACCCGGCTACAGACCCAAACGTCGCAGGTTGTATCGCGACCTTCACTCCCTACAAATTTCAATTGCAAGTAGCTCTAAATTCGGATCCTTTTCTTGACTGAGGATGATCCTAGCAGCCAGATTTTTAGGTATTCCTATCAGTAAACCGCCTCTTAACCGGTCACTTCGATGGGTACGAAAAATGATTTTATCGGCGTGAGAAAAATTGTCCGTCTTTTTAAGGTAGATTTCCTGAAAAATTCAAAAGTCTGAATTTGAAAAGGGAGGTTGGTGTAACCAGATGCGTTTATTTTTATTACTACGGCAGTTCCATTGAACAAATGACATAGTTACAAATATATATATATATAAATCAATAGAAAGAAAATCCTGATTTTCTAACGAAAAAAGAAATTACCAAACAAAGAGGGCGCAAGAAAAACGTCCCCTTTCCAAATTTTGGAAAATACACAATATTTCGGGTTAGCTGATGAAGCTGCAGTAAAAAGAAAGTCAAAAAGGCAAATAAGAAAGCGTTACTTGACACCAATATAAAAAGTGACAATGTAACCATCCAGTCAAAAAAGATGCGATACAACAATACAATAAATGACAAATTAAACAACAAGTCAAAAAAAATGTGAAACACCAAAACAAAAAGTCGAAACTAACGACTAAGCAAACAGCCTAGCAAACCAACAAAAACAAAGAACCACCAACTAACCGTCAGGCAGTTCTTCTTTATCATAAGAAACTCTGGTATTCCAGGGAATGTTAGATACATTTTGATTAGGGATAGAAACAAGACTCTTCTTACGAGCAGGGGAAGAGGATAATTGTCCTCCCTGCGCGAAGATTTTGTAGATGTTTTCGATTATTGTGTCTATTGATTTCATCAACATATTTGTTATCAAAGTTTCTTGCTTTTCAAATTTCTCGTCTATCGATTTCATGAGCGATTCAAACTTTGCGTTAATGGAGTCCTGAACCTCAGATACTGCTGGGGTCGATTTAGTTACTTCTGCATAATTTTGTCTCGTTTGTAAAAAGATTCTACGTGCTTCTCCTGTGGTTATATGATTATGACATTTTAATTCTAATATCTTTTTTTTCATTTGCATAGATAGAACAGCTGTTGGACTTTGCGTTGTGGTTTCCCTTGCAATTGACGCCTCGGGTTACATTTTGGCATAAGCCATCGTGAATTTCGCCGCAATTAGCACACGCGTTGAGTTTGTCACAGACTCGGGATGGGTGAAAAAAAGAAAAGCCTTTAGAGCACTGACGCGGTCTGTCGACAAAATGTTCTATATTTTGGTTGATAAAGCCAATTTTAACATCTTTTGGAATAGCTGTCCCTAGGATTGTAACCAGCACAGGTGAGGTCACACGAGTAGAGTTCTGTTTCAGAAATCGTTTCATTTCTACAACAATCATGTCATTTTTTTCAATACTTTCCACAAGTTGTCCTAATGGTGTATCTGTAGGGATATCTTGAACTAAAAATCGTGAGCATACATTCTCCCATATAATGTTTGTGGTAATTTTTGACTCCACGAATTTTTCCAGTGACAATAGTTTTACCGCACATAAAGGGTCCTTAGTTGAGAAGATTATTTTACCCTGCCTTGTATACTTCATATTATCTATGTATTTATGCCTGTTGACATTTTCCATCACAAATTTTTGGACGGTGAAAGGGTTCAACTTCGGTAGTTGTTTCTGTTTATCTGCATTTGTGAACACAACATTTATTTCATTAAATTGTTTCGATGCTAAACGAATCACCAGCTCATTAGTTTTCTTGCTATTTTTATAAAACATATTGTTTACTATTGTATCCATGTTAGAAATCATTGAATCTTTCATTTCAGCTTCATTATTCAAGTTCTTAACACAAAAAGATGAGTGAGCAATGACGAAAAAAAAAAAAATCTCAGCAACTGACGCACAAATAAAAACAAATCCAGACGCTTACCTAAAGGCAGCAGTACCCACCAAAATTAAATTGCTTAATTATCGTCTGTTACAGAAACGGCGATATCCAATTCCGCTTGTTCGACAAAACCAACCACTTTCAATTTTTTTTTAAAAAAAATTTCCGGTTTCCAAAATGGACGTTTTTTTCTTTATTTCGTTAAAATTAATTCTTTCAGTTAAAAAAAAAGCTTGAAGAATTTAGTTTTTCTGTTTTTTTAAATATTTTTTCAGTCATTTTAAAAGCATTTATATTAAATTTTGTCCTTTGAAACAAATGATAAGATTTCATATGCCCAGGTTTAATCCCACGGAAAATATCATCGTTAAACTGGTTCTTTGTTAAATATCTATGGAAAGATCAGAAAGTTGCATTTTTCTAAATTCTTATTATTTATGCGTTGTTACCTGATTTTGAAATATTATGTGACTACAAGGGGAGCGTATATCATAAGGGGAGTTATATGCTCCCCTTTTCTATCAAGAGAAAAAGAAAATCTTTTGGGTGGAGTTTTTTTTCCGATATAGCTTTGTGATATTTTACCTGATGACAACTTTTTCCATTTCATCAGGCTCAAGATTTACTTTGCTTACCCTAGATAATACGACTCTTAAAAGATTTGGTATCGCAGTCAATAATACTTTTAAGTTGAGAAGATATTTTTACTTTTAATCACATACTCTGCAAAAAATACTGCATTGAAATTAATTAACTTCATTCATTAATTTTTTAAATCCATTTTTACGGAATTTGAAAATTATAAGAACTTAAAACAAGATTTGTTTATTTTGTGGTGAATTCTATCCCTATATATATACCAGCCATCATCCCTCGGACCGAAGTGCACTTTTGGCCCAACGGATTTGGTACTGGACTACCAACCTAAAGGTACGGAGTTCGCTTTCCGCTAATCAACCCAAAATTTCTTGGCTTGTAACTTTATGCTGAAATTGTTTAACTGTATGTTTCACGGTGCGGTAAAATCATGTGTCTTTGACTTGATTTCGTTTGTTTACAACAAATAAATAAGAAAATACTAATATAATACTAAACTTAATTTCATAATTCGTTAAAAACACTTTTCCGTATCAACATCAGAAATGTTTGCAAATGAAAGCATCTTTATAAATAAATAAAGGTAGAAGAGTTCTAATAAAAGATACAGAGGGTAATTTGATTTAAAATAGTTTCGTTTTAGCCTGAAATGAATTGCACTATTAATTGGTTGATCTTTGACATCTTTTCTTGAATGAATATTGAAATCGTTAAATTATGATTTTTCTGGTTATATCTTTCGTATGTATGATACTCGGTTGCTTTCTACTGAAATAACATTAACAGAACCTGTACGTAAACTGGCAATCTGTCTCATCTTCATATGTTATTAGAGTTTTCTGAATTTACTATTAAGAGTAAGGCGAAAATTTGGCTGTACTTTATCTCAAACCAGTTGAAATAGCCCCGTATTATTAAAATTGTGAAGTTGGCAACTGCTTTAGAATTCCGTAGTTTTAGAAATACCGAGATCCCGAGGAAATTTTCAAAATGATTTGTTTGTGTTTTCTTTGAATATACAAATACACTCGAGCTTAATCAAATTAAAATAAAGAATCGTTTAAATTTTGGAACGTTATTCTAACAACATTCCCAATTAATTTCATTACTATATTGGATTAATTCTATAAAAATATCTCATTTTATTGTTTAAATTTTTTAAACTTATTACAATAAATATCTTATTGTTATATTGGGTATGTTACTTATAAAATATTTAATAATCTTCCTGTTATAGTATCTTAATATTATATTAGAAAAATTTATTTATATAATTACAATGTATTACCTTATTTAATTTAGGATTTAGATTTATGTTACTATATTTGATTTTGAAAAATATCAGAAAATAGATTAATTTTGACTTTGGGCTATCATTTGTGTTAATTCTAATCTTTGTCCAAGATTATAGTTTATTTCCTTGAAAAGTTAGCATCTTATATTACATAGGCATTTTATAGTTCAAGCTATCTGTAAAAATAATAACTAGTATATAGCTGAGATGGAAATTATTTAGACAGTCAAATAGTATATTGCTTTGTAAATTCACTGTACATTTTCAAAAAAATTTAGTTACAGTCTATTAATTATACACATTCATTATTAAATATCACATAAATTTAGAATGTATTATTAATCTAATATGTTAATAGTGTTTTAAGTTTTACTTCCATACAAGGAAAAAAGAGCAAAAGTGTCTTTTCTTAATATCTGGCCCTTAATACCCTTGTAGTAAATTTTTGACTTTATAATCAGTATATTTTTAGTTTAAGGCATAATTCTGATGTTTGTATGGTCTGGTGCATTTTACATTCGTTGACCTCTTTCTTGTATCTTAGAGAAAGTATGTTTCAAAAAGAGAAAAAGTATCCTTATCAGATTTACAAGGTTCATTATACAACGTCATTAATTTCAAAAACTGATATTAAGCTAAGAAAATTAGACAAACTTTTATTTTAAACATTCATGAATATTTGAATTTTAAATGAAAGGAGTTATATTAAAATAATACAAGTTTTTGAATTTCCTAACAAAAAGAAAGAAAAAAAGAAATAGGTGTACAATTAAAGACTTTCAAGTGCTAAATGCTTCAAGATCATCTCAATTATTGTTATGTAGAACAATTACATGATAATTTATTTAAAAAATTATCATTTTTTAGTTACAAGCAAAATTATTTTGGCCATGTTCATAATTTTAGCAAAATATAGTTTATTTAGGTACTGAAAGTCCTATTTTCTTCTGGATAGTTTAAAGAATGTATTTCATAAACCAGCTGTTCAAAATTTTTTCATAATATGCTTTGTATCTAGAAAACTAATTATTTTAAAATAAAAAGATATAATTTTTAAGAAAATTTGGATATCCATATTACCTTATAAAACTGAACTTTAACATTTTATTTATTGTACAGTTGGGTTTTTATCTGTCATCTTATGATTCAAATTTATAATATTAAAATTTTTTTTCCAATTTTCATAAATTTATTTTCACCTACTCGGGAGATTTTTATTGAAAATTCATGAAATCAATTTTCATTTATTTTGAATAAAATTTTATTTCTAATAAGAGTTTACTTTTTATAACACATTTACTTAATGCATATTTGTAATTGTGTTTATTTATAAAGTACTAGTCAATTTTTTTACTACTGTTGTACATTTCATTCAAAAATTTTATGTGATAGAATATTTCATGTATAGATTTTTTTTTTGTAAATATTTTTTTGTACTCAGTGCAGATTTTATTTTCAGCAGTAATCAAACAAAATAACTGTGATTAAGTTTTGAATATTTCATCATGTCTGTGATTGAGAAGATGTCTATAACAGGCATCCGGAGTTTTGGGCCAGATGATCGCCAAGTGATTGAGTTTTTTCGACCTCTTACATTGATCCTTGGACCAAATGGCTGTGGTAAAACGGTAATTAGAAATTATTCTCTTGTTTTATGATGGGGATAAGTACACTTGTAATTAGTTGCATAACTAATAAAAAAAAGATATTTTCTTTGTATGTAATATAAGATTTTTATTGCATTTGGGTGTTATTTATCTATAAAGGTTTATTTATAATTTGTTTCTAAATAGATGCCTTTATTTTTAAAAAATTCATATTATGTAAAAGTTCTATCCTTGTTAATGCATACTATATATTTATTGTTACTTTGTCAGTTTTAAATATATCACAATAGACAATTATTAATTTTATGTAGTATGTTTCATGCATTCATTCTACTGTGCTATTTATTTTAATTTATTTTATGGAAATTTATTCTCCTGGTGTTGCTTAGAAGAACATGAAAAATTTACTGTATAATGTATCTATCCTTCAGTTTACAGTTTGTTATTTACAGTATATAGAATCACAGTACATCATGTACTGATTAAAGCATTAATCTTATTTTAATGTGAGCTTTCCGTATAGTGTTATTTTACCACTGGCCGCCTTTGGCGACCAGTCGGTTCGATAGTATTAATGCTTTCTAAAGTTTGCTCGCCAATATTTGATGTAGCTATGTCTCATAACAGGTTTTTCTCCAAAATATTTTTAAACCAAACAAAATTTGATAATCATATAATTCATTTAAGATTATCAAATTTTGTTTGGTTTAAAATTTATTATTATTTTCTTCAGATGATCTGTTCGCTGTACTATTCATCTTTCTCTTTCTATCCGAGCAATGATTGTCCCGGAATTGATATTTACTTAAATGGTAGGGGGAAAGGTCTGAAATTCTGTTTTTATAGAATAATGAGATTCAAATTTTCATAAATGTAAATACACTAAACAAATAAAGACACAATTGTTTTTGAAGAGATGCAAAAGCTTAAAAACAGCTTGAAAAATGCCTCGCACAGACGAAATAATGGTGACACACACACCCTTCTTTTCTTTTCTATCCTTTTTTTCTTCATTACTTTTCTTTCTATAAACCCTTTTTCCCTTTGTTATTACTTTTTTTCTTCCCTGCCCAGACTTTATTTTCAGCAGGCATAGATTAAATATTCATACCGACTAATAATAAAAGCAACTATTTTCTTTCTTTTTTAAACAACCCGTTATCTATGAATGAAAACCGTCTTCGCGTATTTCTTTCTAAATAAATCATAATTTATTACTTCCTGCTATCTAACTCAGTTGGTGTGGGGGAAGGAAATGAAGATTTTTGGCAAGAAAGTTAGAAAAGTGTCATTTTAACTATTTTCCACGCATTTTTTTAAATTTTTTCTCTCCATAAAAACCATCCTCGTGTCTTAAAAAATATTTTTAAATATTTTTAAAAAATTTGCCAAATCGGTCAACCCGTTCTCCAGTTTTGCGCTTAGCAACGCATTTCGAGTTGCATTTTTATTAATATAGATTTAGGCAAGATTCCTTGTGTGGAGTCTTTATGTAAAAATAAACATTTAGAGTAAAAATATGGTTATCATAAGTGATATCAGATACTAGTTTATTATTCTTATCATTTGTTATTTTTTTGAAGTATTAGAAAATTTACTGCTTATAAAATGCTATTATAAGAGAATTAATAAATATTTTCCTTTTATAAATAAGTACTTAAATGCAGTAATACTTAAATGTAGTAAATTAAGAATTAGTTATTTGAGGAAGCTGATGAATTTTCTTTTATATGCCATCAAAGAGGGCTGTTTTAGCCATTGACAGTTTCAATTTGTGTTTCAAAAAATTCATCTGGTATGTATTTTCATTAGATATATGTTAAAGCAATTTATTGTTGTCAAAATTTCTATTCATTAATGTGTTATGGAATTTTAGAGAATGAAAACTAACACCTAATCATTTTCTACTTATATTTATAAAAAATTATTTTGAAATAACGATTATGTAGACACAAAATTGACAAATAATTAATAACAATTTGACAAATAATAAATTACTTAAACATTCTTGAGGGCATTATGTTAAATACTTGCTTAATATGACATGTGTCTATAAATGTAGTTGTGAACACACTTAGGTCTTCCAAAAATATTTTAGAGCTATTTTTATTCTTAACCATTTTTCAACATTATGCTTGTAATTTTGGATTGATATTGTAGATATAGCATTCCGACAAAATTATATATATATATAATATAAACATTGAATCCATTGCCTATTAAGTGCATATTTGCAGAAAAATGGAGATCTACTTCTTTTATTTCTAATTGGTTTCATTTGATGTTTCATTTTATATTAATGTATATTAAAACTAAAGTGAGATAGTTTGATTCTTTTTATCATATTTAAGTTGTTGCATTAGGTGTTTTCATGAGTAATGATTCTATTCAGATTGATTTTACAGATATTTTTTTTTTATTTTTTGATTTAATAATAAAATATAAAAGAAATATTTTTTTTTCTACTGGTAAATTTTTGTTTTTCTTTTATATGCTAACTTGTGTGATTATGCAGTTTCCAAACTAAAAGCACAATTGCATTGAGTGAAAAGACATTATTTGCTGACGTTTGGGTTATACTGATATTGATAAGATATTTCAGATTAAGGGTTTTGAGGATCATTATTTGATCTAAAGTTCATTCATTTATATATAATGATTACACAACCATTTATGTTTAGTCTTCATGCACAAATCTATTTTTTTTTAATTATCCCTTAAATATGGATAAGGGAACAGAACCTCTTTATAATTCATGTATTTTTCAGAATTGATGTTATCACAGTATAGGATGAAATTTACTTAAACTGAAATTTGTATTACTTCTTTATACTATTATTTATCTTTAAAAAATCTTTTTCATAAAAATTAAGTATAGCTCTTTTATATCTTTTCCATTTAGACTTTAATTGAATGTTTGCGTTATGTGACTACTGGTGATATGCCTCCTAACAGTGATAGAGGTGGATCATTTGTTCATGATCCTAAAGTAAGTTTGTTCTCTTTCTTATCCTTTGTTTTGTATTTAAGATAAAAATTCAGGTTTCTCTTTAATTTGATATTATTTTTTATTATACGTTGGAAATTGTGATTAATCTTCTCTTAGGAGGCAACATTGAATTTATAATATTCCTAAGTTCAAGATATTTAATTTTAAATTAGGATAAAATGAAAAATAATTTTAAAAAATCCTAATTTTTAGAACATTGTTTCACTGATTCATATTTTCAAGTAGAGGCTAATTGATAAATTTCAGTAGATTAGTAGCAGAATTTTTAAAAGTTATATTTAGTTAAAAAGAAAAAAGGAAAATTGAAAACTGAAATTATTTTAAACTGCCTTGATCTTTTATAACTCCGAAAATAATGGATAAATAAACATTAATTTATCCTGACTATTAATAGTCACTAGCTGGTTGGATAGGATTGGCAAACCTTTCTCATGTGCTATTAAGTAAAGGTGTTATCCTTCTCCTCCTGCATAAAATTGCAGACCTTGTATAAGGTTTCAAATAAATTGCATGTCACTGATGAACAATTTTTATGAGATATTGAACACTAATATGAATTTAGTATTTTTACAGTATCTTTCATGTGGTCTTTGTTGATTAATCCTAGGCATTTAATAATAAATATCCAAAAATTGAATTTTGAGTTTTGAAAACATTGTTTCCAACCGGCTGAAACAAAAATTTGACCCAAAGCTCTAATTGTAATCATGAAATTACTTACCAATTTCACTTATTTAAGTCAATGCGTTTTTGAGGGATCATGTTTACAATCTTGTGGAAGTATAGATTGACAGAAAGCCAATAACTTGACAGACTTGGTTCATAGGTATCTGTGTCTTAGGTATTAAATATGTGAGATAAATTTTATGTCTAGCTATTACTGTGTTAACTTACATCCATACAGCAGGATAGACTAACTTCCTTTAGAGGAATTTTGTTTAAATGAACTAGTAGAAATTTCATTTTAATACCATGTACAAAATTTCATGTCTATCTCAAAAATTATTATAGTTCTTTATCACAGATTTAGATAATGTCAGACAGACTCACTTTTTGCCAAAATTATGTTTTTTCAAATTCAAGGTCAGGTGTAAACTATAGATTCGATTTTATTATTTTTTTTTACAATTATTGTACTTTGTCTGTACTTAATATACAAGAAAATAAAAAATAAAGTTATCATATTGCCAAAGTTAGGAGTTAGATGAATTGAACATTGAAATTTTTAATAGCATTATGAGTCACAAGATCGGTTTTCATTAGAAAAGTACATGTACATAATGTAACCAAACTAGCTGGCCATCAAAGATAATTATTTATGTGTGAAGAGAAAAATAAAACTATGATTAAAATGACATTTATAACTGATTTCCTAATTTGATTATAATTTTTCAGTTATAAAACTAGTTTACTTTTCATTGTTTTTTTTATGATTATAAAAAAGAAAAAAAAAAAAAAAAAAAAAAATCCCTGCATGATTTTAGGCTACTCCAGTAACCACCTCATGGAAACTACATCTAATAACATCTAAAATTTCTCTAAAGCTGATTGGCCAAAAGTAATGTCTGTGTTGAATTCCTAAAATAATCATATTTAAATCTTTGTAATTTGGTTATATTTAGTTGTAGAAGATTTGAAACTTTTTTTTTGTGTTGAAAGTTAGAGTATCATGAGTATTTAATTGAATATGATCCATAGCATCAACACATAAAATATATATTTGTGCTAATCTAACTTTTGTTGTAAAATATTTTCCAAAGTGGAGCATAATTTTATTCGAACTACAGTTAAGAATTTTGTACAGTTGGTATTAAACTTGATCTTCACAAGTTGAGAGGATGTGGCATTTATTTATATTCCTAAATATATCACCAAGAAAATTCATTACTGATAAGAAGTGATGTGACATATGTGAAGATTTCAATAATGACTAACCTGAAATATTTGATATATATATATATATATATATATATATATATATATATATATATATA
>JAOUZG010002491.1:24547-48943 GCA_026289955.1 Argiope argentata | reverse complement strand
CTAAAATTTTAATTAATTAAAAAATAAGCCAAATTTTGAAGATTTTCGCTATAACTTCCGAAAATATTACAGTACAAAATTGATTTTTGCATTAAGTTAAAGCTAAAAAAATAGCTTTTCAATGATACTGATGTTTTGACCTTTAAATTAAAACTCTATTTTTAATGAATTTTTAAACATTCAATTTAATCGGGGTTTTTTCAACAATTTATTTCGCATGAAATAAAAATAAAATTTTATCTTCTAGAGGATATAAAAAAATCAGCTTATAATAATATGTTGCCAATACATTTCAGAAGTTCTGATTAAAAAAATAAGTTGATTACTACCAAAAATAAAACAGAAAAATATAACTTTCATCACGTGATTATATGAAATGAAATAAATAGGAAATGTCATATTTTTTAAACAATAAATGCAAGAAAAAAATTTCTTGATCGTTTGCAATATAAAAATTATTAATTCAAATAAAGAATTAAAATGAATAAAAATAAATAATAAAAATATATTATAAAAGTGTGGCAGTTAAAACAGAAAAAGAATTTTTAGAAAAGCACCAAATGATAATCTTCTGAGAGCGATATTATTTATTAAAAAGTAAGAAATCTTAAACGAACTTGAAGATGATGTCATTTCAAAGAAACGATGAACAAAAAGCAATTGATAATAGGTAGAAATAAAATATTTTTGAATTCGGGATTTTTTTTTTTAAATTTTTCAAACAATAAGACATGTTTTGAATTGTTACTTTTACTTATGTGAAGGATATATTGTGCAAATCAAAGAATTCGCCTTCGTGATTGTAAATTATCGCCACATTTTAATGAATCATGCGAAATAAAAATGCATCTGCTTTCAAAGTTAAGCATACGCAATATTAAAGCTATACTGGTAAAACCAAGTCAGTTATTTGAAAACGCATCTTCTTTCAAACAAACATACGTAAAAATTAATAATGCAAAATTTGTAAAATCAGATAAAAATATTATTTACCCATTTATTTCGGAGATATCAAAATTTTCTAACCAAAACAATATCATGTTCTCACGTGAGAAAAAAATAAATCAACTATCATTCGAAATTAAACATATAAAAATATCATTTTCAGCACGTGTCTGCATAAAATGAAACAAATATGAAACATGATATTTTTGGAAAATAATTGGATGGAAAGGTTTTCTATGATATTTTACTATACATATATTACTAATCCAATTAAACAGTTTTATTTAAGGAAAATATGGCTTAACATCTACAAGATATCTTCTGTAATCAGAGCCCAACAGCTAATTTCTTAATTTTTGGGGAGAGACATACATCTCTTAACAAATGGTCTAAGTGAAATATAAAATTAGTAGATTGAGAGAAAAAATGGTGATGAATTACGACTTTTAAATTTTTACATATATCATCTGCTCTGTGAATCATATTTAACAAAATATTCTAGAGACAATAAGTCTTCCTTAAAATAAAAAAAGTGGCACTCCAATCAACTAAATCAATCATCCAAGCTGATAAATCTATGAAAATTCCAATGTAACTATTCGATAAAAATTTGCGATTTTAGATCACTTTATCAAGAATTCAAAGAAGCCAATCAGGGTTACTCTAGAATAATTGGTCTAGATTATGATAATGATGATTGTTCTAAACTTGCAATATTCAGAACTGAATAAATCAGCCAGATTTGAAGAAGACAGAAATGCTTATTTATTTATTTAGAAGTTGAAATATTAAGAATATTTAACAAATATGAATCTATAAGACCAAAGGAATTGAAATCATAATTTTTTGAAATATATTTATAAACCTAAAAAAATATTATTGAGTGCATTTATATACATCTAAAAATAAAATTAAAAACTGAAGGTTTCAATTAACCTGCGAAATTGTTGCTGAATAATTCCTTAAGATCTTATAAATTATGAAAAAAATTGTAATGTTTCAATTTCTGTATTGAACATAAAACTTCAATGTCGGACTAATCTGCTTTCAATTCTTAGTTTTATTTAAAGTCGTGCTTGAATTGAGTAAAGAGATCTTTATATTAATGGAAGCTTCATTTCCATTTTAATATAAAACTGAATTTTGCGTGCACTGATAGAAAATCAGAGAGAGACGTGGAATTCAAAAAAAGGAACTCCACGTCTCTCTCACTCACTCATTCACTTATACTATATAATAGTATAAGTGAATCATATGACTATCGAAATTTGAAGCTTAAAAAATATTTTGCTGAAAAACTTATTATGAGACCAAGTTTAAATTCATCGAACCCTTTTGTCGGAATTAATATTGACGAACCGGCTGGTCGCCAAATGCGGCTAGTTTATAATAAATGGAAAATTATTATATAAACATTTATTTGTATTCAACAAAATTCTATTATTGAATTTCATATTGCTTTGAAGAATGAAATGAATAAAGGTCCAATTATAATTAATAATAATGAATAATAATAATAATAATTTATTATAATAATTATTAATAATGAATAATATTAATAATAATAATTAATAACAATGAAAAATATAATTAATACTGAATAAATGTCCAATTACAATTAATATTTTGCATTAAAACAAAGTTAGTCTTAGCTATTAATGAAATTAAAGAAATGCATTAAAGGCTGAATTTCATACATTCTATTTGAACATATTACAAGACTGCGCATTTAGAACTTAGTAATGAGTACTGATTTACATGCATACTTAAAAATTAAAGTAAATTAATGAATGCCATTCCAAATTAAAAATTTCTACTTAACAGGTGACACAATGTTTTTATATATCTGTAACATTGCTGCTAATAATCAGTGACATATAAATATTTTAAAATGTCGTCTTGAAAAAATTTTAAGCCTAATAAAATAACTCTTGAAAGAATTGCTTAAAATAGATCTTATACTATAGTACCATGTTTCAGCTGATTTTGGGCATTATTCATTGCAGTAAAAGAAAACCAAAAAGTAGATGTAGTTTTTTTATATCCGTATTTTTCCAATTTAATACTTTCAATGATGGTGTCAATTCGGATTTGTTGAAAAAGGCTTCAACATATTTTATTTGTTTCTTCCATAATGTAACTTATCACTGTGTTACGAAAAAAAAAATTCTGAAAAACATCATCGGATCATCTAAGTCTCAAGGAAAATTTTTTACCCATGCACTGATACTAAGAATCGAAGTAAATTGAAAATTTGGAGGAGCATTGAAAGGTCCTTGCAAGTCAATAGGACACTTACATCTGCATTTAAAGTATCATCATCATATTCACTTTCAGATTTAGAGTATTAATCTTCAGAAGATAAAATTAATTTATCATAGTCAGAATCGTTAAAATTAAAATCCATATTAAGTTCAACAATTTTCGCATAAATATAATGTTAATTAAATTTATTGCAAGAAATCGATAGTAAATTCAGTAATATATTAAAAAAGCTGGATGATATATAGTTCATAAAGGTAATCAACACTTATTTAATTTAAAAAAAAAACATATTTGTAAGGTCTACTTAAGTTCCCTAAGCAGTGCACTTCACTCGAGTTTCTAGACCTTTCAAAAAGAAAATTATAGCCAGGAAAAATTAATAACATTTGGAATTAAAATCTAAAAATAAGAATCCTATTGAATGCTTACATAAGTCAAACTGTTACAAAAAATACCAATGAGAAATTAGAATTTGATCATGTGACCAATATGAAAGCAGTGGCAGTTAAAAGTGATAACGGATTTATTTAGAGAGCCCTTTGCCCTCATGTGAAAGAGCTTTTTATCATGCCAGAACATGGTATCATTTTTGGGATGAGGTTTTTGGCATCAACAAAAATCCGTTAGCGAAAAATAAAAATTTTATTATCTGCACGATTGATGTAAAATATACTTCAATTAGATAAATTAATACACAAATTTACAATTATTAAATTTATTTTTTTAGAGTTACAACGGAAAATTTTTAATTAAAATTTTTATCATGCTTTAAGAATTAATAATTTACGAAAATATTAGCTTTTGAATTTTTAAAAGATATTTGTGAATATTATTTTTGCTTTGATAAAAAATAATTAGAAATGATAAGAAGATTTTAACATCAAGAGAACCGATGATGCATCTATGACTAGACCACCAATAACTTGCTGATTTACCACACCAACATGATTCCCAAACCAGATTTTACCAATTAATTCTATAATGTAAAAATTCACAATCCTCTGTATTTTTTTATCACAATTCTCTGTATTATTAAAGTATATTTTTTCTTTATATATATATTCATTATGATTTAGCACAGTATTCAAATTTTTGTATTGCCATTTTTAAGCCAATTTTCTCCCATCTGAGTTTTATGACTGGAAGAAATGATCACTGAAATGAAAAACTCTGATCATCATTCACAAACTGGCAAAACTATTATAGATTCATTAAAATCTATAATTTGTTGTTTGTTTTATTTTAATTAATGGACTTAAATTTGTAGCAAGTATTTTATTATTTCAATGAACTAAAAATCTAATTTTCCACTCACGGTTTTTAAACGTTGCTGAATTTATGATTACGTACTCTAGAGTGTGTTTTATTATTATTTTACTGAGCATCCATCTTTTGAAATTAACTTGCAGAGAAATATTGTAAATGAAATTTTTTTACATTATCCAAACACGATGAACATGGAAGAAACGTTCTGAAAGGGGTAATTCTTAATTGGTCGATACTTGCAGCTAAGTCTCCTTTTTATCTACAAGATTTCACAATTTACGAAGTTTCACAAAAATTCATAATGTTGTAATTTAATAAAATGTGTACAATTGAAATTTTGATTCCATTGCTGAAGTTAAATGAAGAAAAGGTTTTTAGCAATATTTGTTGGCAGAAAAATGCATGGATTTATGAAAATATTACTGCGCAAACTGTGAGTAATTTTTACAAATAATTGGGACAAGTTTAAGAATGATATAATAAATTGACATTCAAAATAGTCACGTACTAAAAATAAGAATGAAATGATAATTTTTAAACGATATAAGCCATTTTAATAAATGGGTGCTTTATTATTTTTCTTATTTCAATATTAAAATAAACTTTCAAAACTTATTATCTCAACTTGCATCTTAATTATTTCAAAATAAGATAATAAGTCAAAAATATCTAAATTAATAATATTTTAATAAACATATTATTACTAAAATATTTACTTGCTATACATTGACAAGATTGTTTTATTTAAAAAAAAACCGAAAAAAAATCCACATTTTTATTTTAAAATTTTTGATAACAGCTATATATTTTCCAAAATGAACGTAGTATTTTTAATATTAAGTATTAAAAAATATTAACAAATTTTTTATATTCTATTTTAATCAGTCTATCATATATATCCTTTTATTTTAATTTCCAATGTCAAATGTGCCAGCAAAATGCTTAAAACTAAATATCGGAAAAAAAACTAAAGATGCTCTGTGTGTTGGCAAAAAGAAAGTATTATGTTCGTATTGCAATTTGATGAATGATAATTCCTCTAAATAATTCATTAAACAAATTTATCTATTTTTTATACAAATTTATAAAATCATATTGCTGGATTTTTTATTTATTTATTTTTGAACAAATTCTATTTTCTAAAAACATTACAGATTAAAAGAGAAACTCTTAGTTCTCAAAACGAAAACCGAATTCTTATCTGAAAAACCGCATGGTAATTGCCCTGCCCTCAAATTACAACTTGATTTATCACTCGACACTGTTCACAGTCTACCGGTTTTAGGAGAAACTGAAAGTCCAGACCCAGGAAAGTTTACCCCACGGGGTTAATTGCCGGGGGAAAGCAAAACATACCCTGCCGGTTTAGGAATGTTCTGACAATTTCTTTTCTTGTAAATTGTGTTCAACCTTTATTTTGACCGCTGCCGTTTTAAGAACATTCTTACGGTAGACAGCCGACGCTCGATGGGTTAATATGACCTTTAAACAAATAAGAAAATATTTTTATGATAAGCCGATATGTTTCAGATCACAAAATTCTTTTAAGTATTTATCAGCTATCAACATTAGAATACTGAAGATAACTATAACATTTTTGAATTCATTTATTATTTTATTTAAAAAAAATCATTAGAGAATAAAATATAAACAAAAGTTAAACATTGTGAATAGTTTTCATTGTTCCAAAAATACTTTCTATCAGATTTAAAAGACGCAATATAATCCCGAGTCTTCTGAAAAGATTGACAATAATGGAATTCATTTAAACAAGCCCACGAACTGCTAAACGTTCCACGCGAGCTTACAGAACAATAACTCCATTCCCAAGTAATCCAACCAGAGTATGAAGACTGAAATATAATGGCTCTTAATACTCCTGCCGTATAATAAATAAATCGCTATCATCTCCCCTATCTCTTTGCTAAAGTCATATTCAGATGTTAATAATACAAAGTATGTCTAAAATACCGCCATTATTCTAGATATTTGCATACATTGTCAAATACTTACATTATGTTTTCACGACATTCATGTATTTACGACAGACAGGCTGAACTGTATACTCTTTATAATCTACGTCTTACTGTTTCCTGATCCTAAAATGGGCTATACCCTTTTCTGATATATTATTATTTTCATATCTTTTTCCCCCTGCTATCTTTCATTGATGAAGAAAAAAATATATAGATATAAAAATAAAGAATGTAATAATAGTTTTGGAGAAAATTATGCTACCGAAAACAGGGGAATCGCACTCTCATACTTTAAGAAGAGGTTTATATAGCGTTATTTTCTCGAGATAAACTTACCAACGGCGCTATATATATATATATATTTCGCATAATACCAGTATAGATTATTACTACATTATCCAGCGCCAGAGCATCTGCGAGAAGAAAATGGATGCGAGAAAAGAAAGAAGTTTTAATGCGAAATAGAACAGAAAATACGGATAATGGTTACTAAAATAAGATATCAAAAGAAGGGAAAATATGTTTCCAGTTTTATAAGGTGCGATGTCAGAGCGAGAATGGTGCAAGTCAAGTAATAGCTGAAGGATAGTATTATGAAATATACGGAGTTATTTTACATTGGAAATTAATCTTGTGTAAGCTGTTCCTGTCTATCCTCAGGATAAATATGCTTTTACAATTATATCTCTGTTAGTGCATGCATAATTTATGTAGCCTAATGATCTTAGGGAATAAATTCTCTAAATATCTATCATTTTAAAAATGAATTTGTATTACAGGCCTATTTAATAGTATTTTTTTTAGTTTTAAATTAAATAAAATATAATATTTACTAAAATTGGATTTTAAATATTGCGTGAATTTTTAATTAAAAGGAGACAGATTTTATTAAATGATAAATATTTAAATATTAAGTGAGTTTCTACTTAACAAATGAAAAAAAAAACCTTGCTTCAGTTTAAAACTTTATAAGGTTTGAATTCAAGAAAACTATTTTTTTTTAATACTTGAAGTTAGTACATTTTACATTTTCCAATTTTCTATTGAATTTGGATGTTTTTTATTATTCTACTTTAGTTTGCATCGTGATATTTAAAGTTCTTTCTTCGTATTGGAGTTTAATTGTTTTGAATATTTTAATAAAACATGTATTTTCTATTGCAGCATAGGTAATTGTGGTTAACAATAATAATGTGTTAAATGCATATAAATAGAAAGAAATCTATACATTTTTTTTGTATTACAAAATAGTTTACAAGATTAAAGTTTTACCATATTCTTATATTTTAAAATTATATAGTATTATATATAAAGTTTAAAATACATAAATGCCATAATGTTATAGAAATACTCATAAATAAAGAGAGGTGTAATTAAATATATATTTAAATATTGTACATAAATGTATGAAAAAAATTAATGTCCAGGCATATATTTTTTGTCAGTTTAAGCTATTGAGGAAAAATATACCTGGCTTACTACAATAAATAAAGAAGGGATAATAATTAGAAAAAAAATACATTAACTTTTCACTTGCCTTTTAACTTCTATGAAATAAATTCATAGCATATTGTTATGCCTTAAAGCTCAATTTCTTGTATTAGTATTTCACAACGATTTTTTGTTAATTGTGTAATTAATAAATATATTAACGTATTAAAAAGTGACTATTGAATTTAAATATTGAATAAAATTACTGGCTTTATAATTTGGATTCAAATAACTTTATTTAAAAAAATTAAAATTTTTAATAATGAAAAATATTGCAAAAGAATGATAATTAATTTTTATTGTATAAAGATTTGGTACATCCAAAGATTTTAGTATGAAATAATTTTAACTATAAAATTCTGATATTTTTAGTGAATATTTAATTGATAAATTATCTGTAACTGAATAATGGAGTGAATAAAGCTGGATAATGATTAACTTTTAACTTTTCCTTGGATTAATTGATGTATGTATAAGGTTACTCCAATCAATCTTGTTAACAATAAAACATGACTAAAAATTAATGCTAGCTCACATTCTTGAAATTTAATACCACATCGTAGGTTTGATATTCAAGAATTGGAAGGAAAACAAATTCTTGAAAATTTATTTTACGCTAAAGCACCTTAGAAAAGAAGGAAAGAAAATCAAGAACGCAATTAGATTTACGCATGTTAATCTAATTGCTCTAAAATATAGTTTACTTTGAATAGTTTATTTATGAAATTCAATGAGACTTTAAATGCAATTTCAACACTAAAATATCGAAACCCAGACATGATTCTTATCTGAAACTGAATAATGGAGCTAATAAAGTTATATAATGATTAAATTCAAACTTTTTCTTGGAGATATTAATTGATGTATGTATTAGGTTACTCCAATCAATCTTATTAACAATAATACATGACTAAAAATTGATGCTTACTCATATTATTGAAATTTAATATCACATCCTAGGTTTTATATTCCAGAATTGGAAGGAAAACACATTCTTGAAAATTTATTTTACGCAAAAGCACCTTAGAAAAGAAAGTAAGAAAATCAGCGAAGACTTCCCGAAACCATTTCCACACCTTAGAAAGTCAAAGAAATGACTCTTTTCCAAAATTAAGTCACTTGTCTTCTCACAGGCCTGGAATGAGCGTTGTTGTAAAATCCCGGCCGAGCATTTTGGGAGACCGTTTCGAAACAATTTCCTACACCGTAGGTATGCAATCAATGTACGCAGTTTATAGTTTCAGCAGAATGTCCATAGAATCTCCATCGCAAGGAGGTTACTGTGCCCCATAATAGGGGAGAATAAAACTGGACGGCACCAAAGATCAAGCTTTCGAAAATTTCACTTTTGCTGCTGTTTTGTCGCTGACAGCTGGACAAAGAATCCCGGAAGTCGTTGGGATAGAGTTCGTAGATTCTCTTTGTTCTTTTGTGGCGGAAGTAGAAATGTCAGGGTTTCTTGGAATGATTTCTTTGGCGGCAGTTGTACATTACAGGATGACTATTTGGTGTTTAAAAATTGTTTTTTATCTCCTTGGGTTATACTCGTTTTTTTTTTGTTTTGTTTACAGAGTACTTAAAAGGAAGCTGTTTTCGTCAATGAATTAGAGCTCAAGATATAGATGAAAGTCCACGATAAGAAATATTATATAATCGAAAAATCATTTTCTTAACTATGTACAATTACCATTCCATGAATATAATAAATAAATAAACCAAAAAGTTATTTAGATTATATTTGTGTCCACGCTTTGCACGAATATTGAAGATTTCAAACAAATTTTGATTAATTTTTGCAGATTCCAATTCTCTCGGTGCTTTTTTATGCATGCAAATCTAATTGCGCTAAAACATAGTTCACTGTGAATAGTTTATGTATGAAATTCAATGAGACTTCAAATGCAATTTCAGCACTAAAATATCAAAGCCCAAATAGCATTCTTCCCAGTTTTTAAACCACTTGTCGTCTCACTGTTTAAAAATGTGTGGATATAATATCATGATTTTTTGAAAGTCGTATCAAAACTAAATGTTCTAAACTAACATTTTTTAAAATCTAAATCACAAAACCATGGGCGTTTATAGGTTATATTTTAAAATTGTACTTGGAAACTGTACAGGAGAGATATAATAAAGAATGATTTTGCTTTTTTCCCCTTTACCACAGTACTCTAAATAAACAGGGATATTTCCATTTTTGCAGTAGCTTCCGACGAACTGTAGTATTTGGATTTAGCTTTAATACAGCTCGAAACTAAATGCTCTAAACTAACTTTTATGAAAATCTAAATCTCAAAACCATGAGCATTTATAAGTTAAATTTTAAAATTGTACTTGGAAATTGTACATGAGAGATATAACAAAGAATATTTTCGGGTTTTTTTCTTTTTACCGCAGTACTCTAATAAAATATGGATATTTATATTCTTGCAGTACCTTCCTATGAAATGTCGTATTTGGATTTAGCTTTAATACAGCTCAGAAAATCGGCGATTTGGATGCACAAGACCAATGAAGTAAACATTTGCTGCATTGTATTTCATTCGTTATTTTTAAAAAATAATGTAGCAACAATCAGTAACTGCATTATTTATTTGACAAAAAACAACAAAAGTCTCTTTAAAGGTATATCTACGACTGTTTACAATCGTTATTATAAAAGAAAACTTGAAGCAAAGCTCCCTGTCTCTTTATCCAGCAATTTAAAACTATGAGTTTTTTTTAAAAGCAGAACTACATTTTAAGAATGTGAACGATGTGTCATTATGAAGAAACAGATACAAACCTACCAAAGTAAAAAGACCTCTAAAATTTTTTTTCTAAATTCTAAAGGTTTTTGATAGAAATTTAACATTCTAAAAATATTTGCAAGAAATGCAAAAATGCAACGGAGTAAAATAACGCAAGAATTTCACATTACATTGTCTGAATATGAAATTGGTTTCATTCATACTACATCAAAATTTCATTTGATATTTTAATTTCAATATTAATTCTACATTTTCATAATATAAATGTAAATATCTCAATTGGGATACTTGCAAATTTATTTATTTTATTTTCATATTATTAAACTATTTTTGTCATTTTATATTCTTTCTGCGTTCTATGACAAAATTGTTTCTATTTATTTTTTAAGTGATTAAAATAATTGTGACTTTTTCAAATTAATATTTTAAAAATAATTAAACATTTTAAATGTTAGACTTTATAATAGCTTGTCTGTGAAATACGGGTTTTATTTTTCTTAACTGTGGTGGATGTCCTTCTGGAAATATAATAATCTGTTTATCTAATTTTAATGGTAGATACTCTTAAGTATCTGATGATTTTATCTGAGCATTTTCATAGCAAAACTTAAGCTGTTCCATTCTAAGAGGATTGTTTTCTCTTCAAATAATTGTTTTCTGCTCTAAATTCCCCATAAGAATTTATGTTCTAATTTAAAACGTAAAGCTTATAAATTGGTTATTTATTGCTATGCTAAGTTCGTCAAGTTTATCGGATTTGTCAGTACAAGTCATCTCATTCCCGATGCGTCAGCCATTTTATTTCCTTATCTTATTTCACTTTAATTGGATGAAGGTCATATTAATTCTCTTGTATCTGTGCTTAAATAAATGATTTATTTATAGATAGAGAGAATATGATGACTAGGATATTCTCAAAAACGATTTATTTTGTTTCATTCAGCATGTTATTCAAAATTTATATCTTGAAAGTTTGGCATTTATGGATTGGAGTTTTGATTGACACAGAAGAAAAGGAAGGTTATTCAAAAGAAATATAGATAATTTTAAAAAAAGATAAATTTAGAGATTTCCCTATTATAAAAAATTATTTAATTAATATGAAGTTGATAAAAACTTATATTTATATTAACATACACTTATTTTGTTATAAGGCTAATCCAAATAAATATATTTTCTCTTTATAATATGTTCTTCACTTTGTTTTCAAAATATATATCTATTTACATTGCCTAATGCGTAATTTCTTTTTCTTTCCCTTCAATGTAATCTGTATTTTGCTTTTTTTCATTTCTCTTTTTTCCTTTTCTTTTCCTTGTTTTTGCATTTCCCTTTCATATCTAAAATGAAGCTTATAAAATAAAACAACACTATGGCCACTTTTATTACCTGTAATAATATTTAAAAGACTTTTTACTTTATATTAAGAAAAAAGAAGCATTTTTAAAATTTTTATCCAGTTTATTAATTTAAATTAAATTTAATTAAGTAGCTTTTAAACGCATCTCAGTATACTAAAAATATTAAAGGCTTCTTTAAAATATTTCTAAATAAAACGATTACTAGTAAATTATTTATTAGAATCAGATTAATTAAATTACTTTTAAGAATTTTATAAATCGAAATAAACTCACACTTTATTTTAATTCACAAGCTTATTCAAAGGATTTCTTAAAAACTCAACATTTCTTATTTCTGACAACTGAGAGATTAAGAAAAACTTCTTCGGATATCTGAAGACATCTATCGTCTTTAAGAATGACACATGCCGATATTTTTCTTGCATTATCCTTCATTCTCTAGCATAAATTTCGATAATATTTGTCAATACATAACATTTTTTTTCCTTTATTTTTCCTTGTGTATTGTAAGCTTTATAATATCTAGTATAATATATAATGTTTTTAAGTATCTGATTCCACCATGGGACATTTATATAACACGTTATATAAGTTAATTTATATTAGAATTAAAAATATATAAATTAAATTCATGCGAAGCTAAAAACTAAAACAAGATTATTTTTTTCTATTCAAATGGTTATTATAAAAATGATTTCTTTTCAGCTAATCATGATTGCTGTAGCAATTTCAAAAGGTTTTGAAAATTTAATTATATTATGAGAAGTTAATAAATACTACAAAAATGCTAACAAATTTGCAAATATATCGAAATTACATTTTGAAATTGCATTTTTATCAAAAAAAAAATCTGAAGTGACATTGCTAAAATTCTGTTATAGAGCACATGCATAATACAATAATCTATGTAAATACTCAATGTTAGCAATATAATACAATATTTTGAATATCGAATAATTCAATATGATTTTTCCTAATAATACATAACAAGTTGTGCTACTGATTTGGCATAAATTTATAGAATTAATTAGAAAAAAATGTATACGCAGCTTTTCATCATTATAATTTTAGAGTTTGTATTCAGTAAAAATTACTCAAATAGCATAGGAACACTGTATAGATTGTTTGATAATTGTAATATAGCACAAAATTTACATTATCATTTGTGATATCAAAATAATTGTACAACATTGTGTCAAGTGTTATGTTATCAGGTACTTCCTCTAATCAAGCTGACAAAAATAAAAGGGTGTTTACCTCTAGTTTGTTTTTTTTAACTTATATAGAAACTTATCTCCTTATTTTTTAAGACAAAATTTGAACTCTCTTTCAAAGTAAGATTTTTTAAAACAACGCACTTTTGTAACTTTTTCCTTGGGAAAAAGTTAACAAAAGTGCGTTGTTTAAAAAAAGCATACTCAAATCTTACTTAAGCAATCACTAAATTGACATAAAAATCGTTTTGGGGAAATTCCCTCAGAATGGTCCAAAATTGTGATCACAAAAAGGAAATTTCAACCTTACGCAAAAAAGAAAAAGAAAAGTTGCACGGTGCCTTATCATAACATCTCTAATTGCTACATGACACTAAACTTTAATTTGATTGACATATTGATGATAAGATAAAGTGGAATCATCCAAAATGTGATGGAATTTAAACATTTTAGAAACATTTTATTCCACTTGCATACTTTAAAGGTAGTTACATAAGTAGCTACCTTTAAAGGTTTTTGGTAACATTAAAAAAATTCCCTTATAATTGCTTTGTGTAAAAAAAAGCAAAAAACCCTGATGTATAAAACATCTAAGGGACGCAAAATCAGGCCGAATTTGTTACTCGTCGTGTAACAACATTTCGGCCGTGCTCGGAAATATTAAAACGCGGTTTGATAAGAGTTCAAGCTCACGTTATTTTTGAATCTGTTTGAAAATTTTTAAAACAAAAAATTAACGATCAACGAAAGAAAAAAATTGCAATTAATTTAAGTTGTGCCATATTAGTTTTGAAACGAAATCGTCGATAACGAGGTGACAGGTTGAATGAAAATACTTTAGAATCGTTCATAAGAAGTTATATTCGTATTGAACGATATGCGGTTAAACATTTATGTGAATGGAGTGAAATTTCCGAAATATAGAAGCATAGTTGGGGAACTATGTTCATTTTTCCAAGTAGATACTGAGAAAAAGAAATAATTTCAAATGGCATTTTAAATATTCCTGTTTGAAGATAATTTATTCTTTTGTAAATATCCAATTCTTATTTGTTTTTGTAGTGTGACTTTCAAATTCGAACATTTGTGTGAAAAGCCCAATTTTGTGAATTTGTTTTTTGTGGTTATTAATTTATTTTTCTGTTTATATGTTTTAATTCCCAAATTTTATAAACTGTGAGAAAAAAATATTTTTTTAAATTGTTTTTTGCGTGGATGAACATAATTATTTAAGCGTGGATGAACATAATTATTAATTATTTAAATTATTAAAGTTATTTACAAAGAATTTTGATGCAGATGATTTTTGAGAGTACACTTTTTGCTTTACATTTTTTAATTCTTTCATTCTTTTGTCATATTTTGGAATACATTAATTCTGAATGTACCTGCTACTAGACTTAAGTGGTTTAGTAGATGGTGAGCGAGCGAAACGTTCCAATAGGGACTACATCAGCAGTTCGGGGGGGTTAGCAAGCATAGGCGAGAAGGGAGAGAAACCCCATAGTTTAAGTACAGTTTTCACTCAAATAGGGTCACTATTTTGAAAAATAAAATAAAAATGAGCCTCAATAGCCTGTTTAGTGGCGTGTTAGATTCATACAACTAGGGCTGTGAATTTAAACCCGTCAGTCGAAGACTCTCCATGGTGTGGTGGCTGGCGCACGTTAAATCTGCCGTGGTCACAACGTCCTTCCTATCTAGAGGGATACCAATGGGGTATTGGTTCAGAGGTGATCATTTTCTGTTCCAGATCTAAATTAGGATCCGTGAAGGAATGAATGAAATGCATGAAGGAAGTCCACCCCGTAAAAAGGATTGTCTATGTAACTAAGTTGTACTCTTTTCCGTAGTTGGCGCTACTCAAAACCCAGAGATGCTCAATTGGCTTGAATTGATGAAAAGCCTGTCAGTGGACTTAAAATGCCATATGGAACAACAAAAACAAGACTATTTTGAAAGATCGTAAAAAAGGAAAATTAATCTTCTTCAGTAAGCAAGATCTTCATTTTATAAGAGAACATTTTTGAAGATAGAACAAGAGACTAATATAGTTTTGAAACTCGAAATATTCTAAAAGTCCTATGCTACTGACACTTTATGACTTATTTGAAAGATAAGTTAAAATATTTTATTGTTTCTGCCACACGATCTCATTAAAACAATTTAAAGCAAATACACGTAAATATTTATTTATAAAGGTATAATTTCTTAATTACTGTATTAACAGACATATTAAAAAAATTGCTGATGCAGAAAAATGTTGATGCAAATGATTTCTGAAGAAAAACGATGTCGAAGAAATGCCGACATTTTCAAGCTATTGTATGTTTTTGATACTTTTAATCACAAGCAATAAGCATACACCGTATGTATTTGAAATGGATGGAATTACTTTTCTGTTACATGAAAAATTGATCTTTTTCAACAATTGTATCATTTTCTTTGTATCACTTCGAATTTGATCTTTTTCAACAATTGTAACATTTCTTTAATTTTGGAAAATATTCAATAATATAAGCAACATTCAGAAGGTTATAATTAACTTAATATATGACTGAAAATTATTTTTTATTTCTTATTTAAATACTTTAATTTAATAATTTATTTATTAACTTGGTGGTTTAATTTCAAATGTGCCATTGAACGAAATCTATCTATTGAGCATTTATTAAAAATCAATAGCAATAAAATGTCAAAAAGAAATTGCAATATGTATTATTCACTTCCTAAGCAATGTTTAACGAAGTTTTAATTTTTATATTAATAACTTTATTATAAATTCTTTTAAGTTTTTTGAATTAAAGAAAACTTTTTAATACCAATTCGAAGTACACAATTTCATATACTGCGGTCCATTCAAGTTTAGAGACTAGGAAATTCTATTTTTAAGACAAGAAATTCTATTCAAACTTACTTGCTTTATCATTTTAATAATAAATTGCTTAATTCTCAATTTTATTCTTTATTATGTAATACTTAATTATATATTACTTCATTGACCAATTTAATTTTCTTTTGTGCAATAAACGGATTACCCTATCAATATATGCATTCACAAATCAGATTATTTATAAAGAACTGAACTAATTTAAAATTTCGAAGGTAATATATTTTTAAAAATATTTTCTTCGTCTTACTAATTTATTAAAAGTATTAAAACGCTAATTTGACTTTCAAATGATAACATATTACATATGAGCATGCCTATTTATTTTATCTAAAACATCTCAATTTCAGAAATTTCACCTCCAACATAGTTGAATTATATATGCGATGTTCTGAAGTAAGAATTGCCTATCTTTCACACACAGATGACAAAGACTGGGGAACGCATTTTCAAATTAAATTCCGACTCGCTGTCGAATATTACACATCTCCCAATCTGCCTTCTGATCCGCAAAGAGCCTCCGAGAGTTATTCCGGGGCGAATCGCAGACGGACGTAAACCCAATTTCTTCGCATCTGAATACGATATATGAAACAGCATTTCATTATTTAAGAGCCAGAGGAACACCAATAGCGTGCTAGAAGACGATTGTTTGTTTTCGGAATTAAATTGACGTTGCTTCTGCGTAGTTGAGGTCTCAGGGGGTGAGGCGTACAAGACTCTTTTCTGACTAGTGGTGTAAGTTAATGTGCAGGTACGCTCAGGTGCTCTGCTATAATACTGGAGGTTAGAACAATCAATTAGGTTATTTAATTTCAAAATCTTCTCCAGTGAGTTGGAGTCTCTTGAATAGGATTTGCTTTCATATGTTGGGCTTCTTGTTAAAAATGTAGACTGGATTTTAGAATGCAGAATATTGGAAATGATAAAAGTATTTCGCAGAATATTATACTGTGCTGGGTGAATGGGGAAATTCAACATTTGCTTTAGAACTCTCCGAAAATTATCGTCATTATTGGAGTATAATACGATTTATAAATCTTATAAAATATAATAACATTAGTAATACCATATATAATAAATTAATAGTATAATATCATATCATATAATCAATTCTTTAGAAATGAAATTTTTAATTGATAATTCGAACATTTCAGTCATATTTATTGGGTCAATTTATGAGAAAATACATATGTATCCATAAAATATTAATTATATATTTTTAATTATTGATTAGAAGCAAGAACAAATTCTTTAAGTAGTTTAAGATAGTTATATTAATGTTCCACTCTAAAACATTTGGTCTGTTTTGGGAAGGATTTTGGAATTTTGAATTGAGGTTAGGTGACCTACATTTAAGCATACACTTCTCCAAACTTCAATATTAGGGGGAGAGTGATTGGCTTTGGCGGATTTAACATGCACCAGATCCAGTTGCAGGACTGTCCTTCAGTGGAATCTGGTCACGAACCTTTATTTTTCCGGTTCCGAAGACGATATCTCCCCAACCGGCAACGGTTCCCTTTAAAACTCACTGAGTCAAAGGCATTATTGTAATATATTGCACAGTTAATACTACACAATAAAATCCTAACCCTAAAAACAAAAGACCACGTAATGAACTTCTTATCTAACAATCCAATATATAGTTTAAATTTACTTCCCTCTCACCTTTCCTGATCATATTTACCTTATACGCCATTGTAACCTTAGCCTTGTAAGGCAGAAAACATCTACAATACCGAGGTCGACTTTTGTATTATGGTCATGTTACTCGGCTACATGACCTAGCATAGCGGGTTAGTATCGTGACTTTCAGTCGCTACCCCATCAACCTAATAGATTACTCTACGGTTCAAAACAAATAGTATTCGAATCTCAAATTTAACACTCAGTACCTTGAGTAAAGAAAACTCAGGTTAATTCTCACACCAGAACCAGATAAATCCATGTATCCGAGAACTAATCCACACATCCGGGTAACACAAAAGTGTCCAATGGGAACTTGTAGCTCTGTGCTAGCTCAATCACCCCATTTAATTCAGTTCAAGTCATTTTAGCTTCAGAAGAACATCTTTCAAAATCTCAAGGATCGGAGGTAACCCAGAACGGGCGAGAACTCCGTGAACCTACCATTATGTGCTTTTTTGTAATAAATAATTTGGAATGAACTTGTTGTTTATTCAAAAGGTATATAGGACATGTTACCTACATATATAAAAAATATTTGGATGCATTTACAGCTAATAAAATATGTTTCATATAAAAACTATATTTAATTACGGCGCCATGTTGATCTACGTACAGAAGTTTCGCTATATTTTAAAACTATTAACAAATATACTAGAAGCACATAACTGTATTCTCAGTCAGAAATTTCGTCAGAGAAATACTTACACACGAATTAGAGAGATTGCTATTTAATTCAATAACGACTGAATTTTATATTATATAACACTCGTTCTGACGCGGAAAATACTTAAGCAGATATACGTGAAATGGTTGGGAGAATCAACAGTGATTTCGCTTTGCACTATATTATATGCTTCATATTTTGTATAATTTCATGCTTACAATATATGTAAGCTACTAGGAGATTTAAGTGATAAGCCTCAGACTTTCTTTTGTAAAATTGAAATAAAAAATATTATTTTGACATATTTTTAAATTGCTTAAAATTGTTTGTATTTTTTTATTATTTTTGCGTTTTATATATACATTTTGAAATTACTACAGCAAGAATATTTTGTGTTAGGTTACTAAAAAGAAACAATTTCATTTCTATTTAAATTTGTAGAGGCAACAAAATTTAGCATTTCAAAGATTGTGCGTGTGCGTGTGCATGTGCATGCGTGTCATGAATAAATAATATGATATAATAAAATACTGAAAATATTAAACATTATTACAGTACATAAGATAAAGGAAAAGCATAGAACATTCGCAAATATTACCGAAATTTAAGATACAGGGTGAAGTAAAATACAAGGAAAGTACCGGCATGTGCCATTTTTAAATACGATAGATGTCTTTCGATATCCTTGTAAGTTTTCTTCAATCTTTCAGCTATCTGACCAGAATCACAAATTGTTCCTTTTTTTATTAAAAATAAAATGAAAATTCTTTCAGAATAAGTGAAGCTTGACCGTATTTTGATTTATATAATTCATAAAAGTAATTCAATGAATCCAATTGCTGGTAAACATATATCGACTAATTGTTTTATTTCGAGATATACTTTAAAGACATTGTTAAAATATTAGAAATTTTTATATTTATGAAATGAAATACTTTTGTACATATACATATTCACAAAGCCAATACATTAGACTTACTGATAGCAAATTTGTCGAGGTTAAAATTTAGGATATGAAAATATGTATATCATATAATCCTTTTTTTTAATGTTTGCTAGAATAAATTACCCATAGAAAGAGTTTTTGCTACTATCGAAAAAAATATAGCACCAGTTTATACTTTTCATGACATGAAAATTACAAAAAAATGTCTTCAAATAAAGAAACTTTATTCTGTAACTACACTCTTTAATATAGAGCTTAAACTAAAAATAACTATTTTAATTTGATATAAAGATATATAAAGCTATTTATTTTTAGATTTAAAACTTTTCGTTCAATAATACATTAGTATGTATAGATAAAAGAAACAATATTTTAATTGTATACTTTTAATAATATTAAGACGTATTCAAATGGATAAAAATATTAATAAACTAATCTCTAAATCTCAAATCGTGAAATTTCTAAATTTCTTCGTATGTCATTAAGCTGACCTTGTTAACTTAAATTATATAAAAAAATAATAATTGAAAATAATTAATTTTGAATATATCCCTTCTTTAAATTACTGCAAAAAATTACATAGAAAATGTCAATGTTCCTTTTTAGAATAATTTCCTTTTTAGAATTGACTTTTAGAGTTTTCGAACATATAATTCTAGATGAATCTTCCTGTTATATAAATAATTACTGTAATAATAGTAATATTTTAATGGAATATTATGGCATTAATTTAAGTACATTTTAAATTAAAAGTTTCCGAAAGAAGATTCTAGAAGCTATGCTTCCTTTTTCCCTATATAAATAAACAAAGAAGTTAAATGCAAATTCATCATAATAAATAAATTAATAAATTATTTAGTAAACATTTAAGATATTAAAATCTAGGGAAGGAACCTTTTGCGAGTTGGATTTCAGAAAATTAAATAAGCAAAATCATGCCACAGAACACGACTGTAATTCTCTTTTATACTAAGGCAAACATTTTCAATTAAAGTAATTGAATTAGTTCTGCAAACGGTCAACAAATTTTACTTCCTTTTTATAGCTTCAATAAAAAAGCGCAGAGCAAATGAAGTTTACTTTCTTTAAGTAAGATTGTAAATAATCGTTAAATTGGTTTAGAAAAATACATGCATGTTTTAATACCAATCATAGTCAGATTGTTAGTTATAGTCTTAGAAATAATTAAGTTGATAGAAAAGTTGTTAATTTTTAAGTAAAATAGATGCTAATAAAATTTAAAATTTGTAGTAAAATTTAATGCATTCTCTTTAATATTGAATGCACAGAATTTTCAGATATGAACTTGTGGACGATTTAAATTGTATCAGTATTAGTACACAGGTATTATTTGACTTTTGGTGAGGTTGATTGTTAATTACCTTTCAAATATGATATGAATAAATGAATGCGTTTAATAATGTAGATCTTTTTGTTTAGGCATAAAAATTACCTTATATTCGTAAAGAGAACAAAAAAATAATGAACATCATTACTGGAAGAAATTTCAAAATGAAGTTGATTTATGTTTATTTGATGGTTTTCCAATTTGTAAAGAACTTTCGCGACAGTCGCGAAAAAGAAATATTTTTAAGATTGATGATATGTTCTATAAAACTTAGACTTCAGTTTTAGAATTATTTTCCATAGAAATAACATCTTAGAAAAGCAGATTTTCTTTATTTCTTTATAAATTCAAATAGAATTCCAAAAACATATATGAACATTTCAAAAAATTTCAAGATAAACATTTTATTTGTCGGAAAGATTTACTGCAGAATTCCATTTTTCTCTATAATGTATATCTAGAAAGTAAATATTTAAATATTTTTTTTAATCCGTAAAAAAGAATAAATAAATAACAAACTTCTATGAAAATGGTTTCAGTGAATTTTAGAAGCTTCACGAATATAGGATCAATAAAAAGCTCTGTATTACTTTATAAGTAATAAGACACTCAATTCAGCAATGTTAGCGACATTTTTGCATATGGAGTTATTTTTAAAACTGAAGTTTTTCATCAATTTTAAGAGAAAACTATCAAAAAAGTTAGCTTTTATGTCTATTTCTTTGCAACATTATATCTGAAAACAATATATTATAATCGATAAAATCATTTTTATGGTTTTAAAATCAAATTATCGAATTTTAAAGTAAGTTAGCCATTATGCTCCATTAAGGATTATATAAGTCACTCAATTCGCATAATCAGGCATAAGATAACTTTAAAAAGAGAAACAACTGAAAATAAAAGAATTAAATGTATAGAATTTACATTAAAGTTATAAATTTGGGTCAAATTTTGGGTCTAAATAACCTAAAATATAATATAAATCCAATGTTTGTTTCTTTATCCTTAGCAGCATAATAATAAATGCAACGAGGTAGATAAACAAAAATTAAATATGAAAACATTATCCCGAAATTCTGTACTTAATTCAAAATTGAAATCCGATAAACTAAAAATATTTTGAAATTGTATAAGTATTCCCGTTTTTACTTAAAAAATAGATATTAAATTCGTAATATTATAAATATTTTGACAATTATATTATATTAGTTTAGTTTAGTTGAATTAACGTCCCTTTGTAAGGGTACTAGGGCTATTTTGGGCGATCGTAATTTTGAACACCAGTCAGATGATGAGGAGGACACCTGAGCTGGCACCTGCCTCTTTACAACAGCGGGAGGACGTTTGTTCTTGCCGGAATTAACGTAGTGTTTCGACGGTTCGTCGGTAGAATTGAGTCCCGAACCTGAAGCTCTACGGCTTACGAGCTGAGATTTTACCACCATGTCACCGTGGCTCAACTTAATTATGTTCTCTCTTTCGTGGTAAAACAAAGGGGGTTAGAAACAGCTCATAATTTCGGACAATGGATAGATGGTGTTTATAACATCTTTTAACATCTTTAATAATAATATCTTTATAAATTTCCACTATAAACAATGAAAAAACATTTATCTACAATATATTTAACCCGTTTACTTCTTCTAGGGTAGTTTTTCATGGAATTTCAGGATTTAAGCCTGGGTCCTCTGGTTTTGAACTTGAGAACTAATCAAGGCAAGGTTAACATTTGAAAAGAAAACCCATTTTTAAATTCCCACTCCTGCCAACAAAATGACACTTTTATACAATAAATTTAACCCCTTTTGTTACTTCTGAAACCTGCTTTATGGAATTTAAAGATTGAAGGCTGGGCTCTCTGGTTTTTAACCCGAGAACTAACCATGGTAAGGATAACATCTGAAACGATGACTCCTTTTTTAAATTCCTGCTCCTACCAACGAAACGGCATTTATCTACGATATATATAACCCCGTTTAACATCTTCTATTGGAACCTGCTTTATGGAATTTCGAGATTCAAGGCTGGGCTCTCTGGTTTTGAACTCGAGAACTAACCATGGTAAGGATAACTTCTGAAAAAATAACCCTTTTTTTAAAATTCCCACTCTTACCAACGAAAGGAGATTTATCTACAATATATTTCACCCGTTTTGCTGCTTCTGGAACAGCTTTATGGTATTTCAAGATTCAAGCCTGGAAATTTTAGTTTTAACTCAATAATTAACCCTGGTAAGGATAACAGCTGAAATGATAACTCCTTTTCAAATTCCCATTCTTCCAACCAAATGACAAATATCAACAATATATTTAGCCCGTTTTGTTGCTTCTGGAACCTGTTTTATGGAATTTCAAGATTCAAGACTGAACGCTCTGGATTTGAACTCAATAACTAACCATGGTAAGGATAACATCTGAAATGATAACCCCTTTTCAAATTCCCATTCCTCCAACCAAATGACAAATATCTACAATATATTTAACCCGTTTTGTAGCTTCTGGAACCTATTTTATGGAATTTCAAGATTCAAGACTGGGCTCTTATTTTTTGAATTCCAGAACTAACCTTGGTAAGAATAACATCTAAAACGATAACCCCTATTTAAATTCCAAATTCTACAAACGGAATGACAATTATCTAAAATATATGTAACCAGTTTTGTTGCTTCTGGAAACTGCCTTATGGAATTTGAAGATTCAAGACTGGGCCATCAGGTTTAACTCGAGAACTAACCATGGTAAGGATATTATCTAAAACGATAACCCCTTTTTAAATTCCCACTCCTACCAACCAAATGACAAATATCTACAATATATTTAACCCGTTTTGTTGCTTCTGGAACCTGCTTTATGGAATTTCAAGATTCAAGCCTGGACCGTTGGGTTTTGAACTCGAGAACAAACCATGGTAAGGATAACATCTGAAAAGATAACCCCTTTTTAAATTCCCATTCTTACCAAAGAATTAACATTTATCTTCAATATATTTAACCCGTGAATCTGCTTCTGAAACCTGCTTTGTGGAATTTCAAGATTCAAGGCTGGGCATTTTGGTTTTGATATCGAAGAACTACCAAGACGATGTCAAATTTTAGAATTACTGAGCAAGACAGTTGAGAGATGAAAAATTGAAACAAAAATCTTTGTCTTTAAAGGAGAAGATTTTTCTTTGTTTCCCCATATTCCACCATCCACTTATTCTTTGATATAAGTAGTAAATGAAGACAATAAGTATGAGAGGATATAAGGAGATAAAGGCGCAATTAAACAGAGTGAAGTTTATTGCTTGCCCATAAATGAATGAGGAAACTATTTGCTTAATATCCTTATAAGGCAGTAAAAGGAAGGAACATAAAAACTATTTCATCCCAAGCGCAAAGAAAATCGGATATTTGTATAATATTAATAAAAACTAAAACGCATGGAAATAATTTTTATCACTCGATTATCTGTGTTACTGGTAAGTAAAAGAAAAAAAATGATTAGAAAAAGTAAAAAGATTCTTGTATTTCTCTGATATGGAACAGAATCAAAAACTTTGATTACTTATTTTAGAGCGAAAAAGTTGCGATATATATATATATAT
>JAOUZG010002491.1:0-24447 GCA_026289955.1 Argiope argentata | reverse complement strand
TATATATATATATATATATATATATATATATATATATAATGCGTTTTCAAAATATTCTTAAAATCACATAAAAATTTACGTTCTATACAATGACCAGCTTATTTATTATCATGCGTTTGGAACAACTAGACAAAATCTGAACTTTAATAGTTCCGTTTTCCAATCGAAAATCAGTGAAAACAACTTTCTTAGAAGAATACCTTAAAATTCCATTAAATAATAATACAGTTTCCTGAAAAAAATTCCATTTATCATGGATTCCAAAAGGTTTTTTTTTCAACTTTTGCTACAAAGTTCTGGTTTTTTTATTCTTGAATTCAAACTGAATTAAGAAACTCGCTTAATAAATGTTCTTAAAACTCCTAAATATAATTTTACCAATCGATTTGCAGATAAAATATTTACTAATCGGACTTATTGAACAAAAATATATATATAATTTTCATTCAACACATGAAATTTCGAAAAAAAAAGTGCTTGAAAATTTCTAAAAGAAAGACCTGGATGTAAGAAATTACTTGCAGTCCTTTTGTACGTATTAACTTACACTTGAATCATCCCATTTCAATTTTAAAAAAAGGTTTTATACTGATCTTTATTTGAATACCACGCAGACGAATATTTTTCACTCTGGTAGAAACAAAGCATTTCATTACCTTAGTTTAAAATGTTTGGGTTATAATTCTTTTTTTTTAATATTTATATATAATAAAAATAAATTCCCCTCTTTTTAAAGTTGTATTTTCCATTTTTTTTTCTTTCCAATGTTACTGCGGACTCTTTTTCCACTTTTGGTTAGAATTAACTTCATTCATGAATTGCTTTTGCAGAACCTTTAAATTTCATTTTAATGAGATTGAGAAATAATTATGCAAATAAAAAGAAAGTGAATGTATATGTTTTCTTGTTTAAACGATGAATTTACCTGCATAAACTTTTAAATACAATTTTATTTATCTATTGAAAAATAGATTTTTAAATTTGAATTATGTTGTACATTTAACATTGAGCCTAATGTTTCTGGGACTTGCTTCTTGGTGGAGTGATATTTAATGTTTTTTTTTACTGTTTAGATGAAGAATAATTTCAAAAATATTAAAATAGGATATTGTTATAAATGTAGCTGAGAATTCAAGGTTTTTAGTACATAGACGAAAAATATTTACAGTACTAAGATTGAAATACAAAATGCGATACTAAATAAAAATTGCTTAAAAATTGCAATTTTTTATTAGTTTTTATATATTTTCCCCTTTATAATAAGCATAATCGATGAGTGCACTTAAAAAATATTAGTTTCATAACGAAATATCATTCTATTTTAGACGAATTTTGTTTAAAAAATAAAGGTGGTTAGACATATAATGCACTAAATATATATCTACAATTTATATTTAGAAATATCTAATTGTATATAATAATACAAATTAAATTTTAAGTATTATAAATAAAAAAGAATAAATTAGAAAACAATATTTATTATTCATTTAAAAAAAACCGAAACATGATTTAGAAATGAATTCTTGGCAAATGAAATCCTTAAAAGACATTATTTAAAGACTTTTTTTCTTTTATTTAAGTATTTTATAATCTAGAATTTGTCTAAAAAATTAGCCTGAGTGAGAAGAATTTGCAAAGCATTTACAATGAGAAAAAAAATGAAGAATTGTAAATTCTTTATTGTCTTAACAAACTATAATTCATGGAATGTCGGAGTATTAAAAATTTTCAGTTATCATCTGTCAAAATAGAGATTTCTCGGTACGTGTGTTTTGCATTTACACACATCATGATACTTACTGCTATATGATATTTGAAAGGGTTGGTTTACGTGTTACGCAGCCACATGGTTACGATAAAGTCGAATATATATGTATACGTGCATGTATGTTTGTGTATCCTATTATTTTAAAATATAATTCAAATCCTAAATAATTATCAAATTTTCATCTTGATTTAGTGCATATTAGCACCCTTCTAAAATGTTCTCTTTTTTCTTAATTTAATTCCCACTTATCTACTTAATTAATTTGGATACGCGCTCTAAAATACTGATGGCTTTAGCATTTTCACTCCCTTACAGCAAAGATAAAAATTAATAATTTTTAAAACATCCTTTTAAAAATATATAAGGTTTCTAATTCAACATGTGAAAAAGAAATAAAATGTGAAAAGAAAAAGAAATGTCAATGAATGGGGTAATTTTTGTAACTCTTTTGCTATAGTTTCGTGATGCAGACTGACGCATTTTTAGAGACTGTTTGTTTCTTTACTTTTTGCAAAAATTTTGTCTCCCAGAATAAAAATTGAAAATTTCGAAAATCTCTTCTATTCCGCCACGCAAATGCTAAAATACGTTTATTTGTGAGTGTGTACCTAGCCACACTTAGGGGCCAGTAGGTCTGACAGAAGTATTTCAACAACTCCCTTTATGCAGGATTTAATTCCTTTGAAATTAATATATTTAAAATCAAGCTTAAAAAGTATAATTTTTAATAATTATGCTCCTTTATTCTATAATAACTATATTCTCTATCCCAACAAAATCAGATTCCATGATATCAGTATTCTATTAAAAATGTAAATGTTAAATATATTATTCTTCTAACTTTCAAGATACTATATAAGTTACTTTTCCTATTGTTAAAGGTTTCTGTTCTCGTGAGGGTTGTAGTAGCTTCTGAGGGTATGGACCCTTGAACCTACGAGGGCAGAAGCCTGTCATATATATCACACACTTTACAAAACCATTTTACGGGGCAGATTACATTCATTCATCCACAGATTGTAATTGAGATCTGAAACAGAGAACGATCACCTCTGTCCCCATTGGCATAGAGAATTTTGACACCACGATATATTTAACATCCACCACATACACGGATATTCTTCGGCAGGTGGGTTCTAACTAGCATCCGAAAGGATGCGAATCCTACGACTTACCAACCAGCCTATCGCGGACCCCTTTTACTATTTATGATATAAATTATGCAGATATGGATTCAATTTTTGGTAATTTTCAACAAGGAAAATAAACGTGATTAAATATTTGATAAAACAATTAAAACATTTTCAGTTTTATTTTCCATATATATACAAAAATTTGTTGGAAAATATTTCAAAGTATAAATAAAACCATATTAAATAATTTTGCACCAATTAAATTGATGCCAGGGAAAATACAACTTTTTTCCTTGAAACAGTATAAAAATACATTTTGTATGATAATATTTTAGCAAGTTACGTTAAAAAAATGTCCCATAATATTGTATTAAAATTTTTATGAATTAAAATTAATTAAATTATTTTCTAAAAAACTCATTTCAAAAAACACATTTCTATCCACCAAGATATATGTCGTAAAGGTACTAGTAAGTGAATAAGGTAAGAATAGAACAATATCTATACACACACCGAAATACATAAATTTTTTTATTAGTTGAGGTAGAAAAGAGAAAAATGCAATTTTTAATATTTACAGTTTTTTTCTTAGAAATACAAAAATTTATACCAGAAGGGAAAAATCATTTGTAACTTTTTCAATTTTTTTTCCTCACAACATCTTTCAATAACTAAAGAGTTATTGTTTGATATTGATTATAATGTGCTAATAAAAGAAATTAAGATGCTTTGTTGAATTAAAATATCAAATATTACAAAAATCCAGTAGAAAATAAATTGATCGAGGAATTATCTTACGGTTTTAAGTGTAAGAGATAGTTTTGCTTTGGAAATAAAGAATTTGGATAAGAACAATTTAAATAAAATAAATTGTAAATTTTTCATTAAAAGCAACCATAACAAATGTTTTTAAATTAATTTATATAATTTCTTCAGTTCAGAATGTTTATTTTATGAGTCTACTTATTTATTAATTTAAAAAATCATGATTCTGCTTTATACATTTTTTAAAAAACTATCAAAAATTTGCAATCCGAGACAAAAAGGCACGATTTCTTATTAAAAATTTGTTTACGATAAATGTTAGATGTTTAAAATACTTTCAGAAATATAAAGGGAGATAGAAAAAATATCTAACTTGTCTTATGAATGAAATAAACATTCAAAAACAGTTAAGATAAGTCATTTTGAAAATAAACCTGTCTAGTCTTTTTATTTCCTTCTGAGGAAATCACAATAATGTATTGTTTCACATTAATCTTTAACAAGTAATAAAAGTATCTAAGCATTATTTATTATAAAAAATTTGAATCCTATTCAGGATTTTTTTTCAAATAATAAAACAAAGAATTTATAATTTTACAGCTTTTCTTAATGAAGCAGATTCTTCGTATTTTCAGTCAAGAAGGAAACAACTAAGCTCTAAGCATGTAGAAGTATTTCAAAATACTTTTTGAAAAAAATATAAAAAATAAATACTTGGGAAAAATATCCTTTTTTTATTAAATGAAACTTTCTGTATTTATTAAATGACTATATAATGTATTTTTTTCATTTCGAAAGCCAATTAATTTAATGATAAAAGAAAAGAATATATTGCGATCAATTTTTAAAATTTCTTTCCCACAATATCGAGATCAACACTGAAAAAGAAAAAAAAAATTCAAAGTATTTGTAAAGAATTTTGAAGTAATACCAAATCAATGACATTTGTCATTAGGTGAGAATTTGGGAACTATTTGACAACAAAAATTAAGGTTTTGGAAATTACAAGAATTATGGTGATATCTCTATGAGGAGCAATATCTCTATAGAGATTCTTCTAAAACATTACGCTACATGATGGATGACTATGAAAGATTTAAGTGATGAAATGATAAATAAATTCTCCTTTTGAGGTGATTTTGTAATCTACTGTAATTGCTATTTGAGTTGGATCTTAAATTAAGGCTTTTGCTTTGAATATTTACGTTTTTGCTATTTAAGTCTCGTATTTTCTTGTCAAACAGATTATATTTTTCCTTTATTCGGCATTGTTGTCTTCTATCATTATAGCAGATACGCAATTGGTTGATTTCCTTAGCAAAGTTTGTCTTATATTTGCCGACAGTATCCCAGGTGATAAAAACATTGAAGACCTTGAATATAAAGAAAATGTTTAGTGAATCTGCTTATTTTTATCTAATGTTATTAAAACATCTGTAAAAACAATTATGATTCGACGAATTGCCGTGGGAAACTGATGAGACGGCTGCAGAAGACAGTTCATATAATTCACTTGATGGAACGCAGATGAGGACTAAGTAAATCACCTTCTACAAAATATTAATTTAATTCAAAATTACTTTTGCTATTCCAAGGTAACTTTTAACAAGGGAAGATATCGTAATACCTGCTAACTTGAGTTCAGGAACTCGACTAGATCTACTATAGTAAATTAAAATCATCAGCACACATGAGACAAGGCGACAAAAGAAAGGAAATGATTGTTTATAGAATAGTTGAATATTTTCCAAAATTAGCTCAGATAACAAATGAATTTCGTTCATCCTTAGAAGAGGACAAACAGCTACTGGAACAATTTCACTTTTACTGTAAGAAATATTATTTTAGTCGAGAAAGACGATATAACTGCTTCAATATAGAGCAGAAAGTCAAACCACAAATCTCGATTCCTGATCAATGGAATCCGAATGTAACAGGAAAACTAGTCTGTAAACGGATTTGAATTAAAATTAAAATATATATGAGACATAAGATTAACGTTGATCACAATTGAGTTTAAACATCTCCTTTAAAAAACCATACATCACATTTGTTGATTGTGAACATGGTGGTTATATGTGCTTCCCAAAACAAGATGATCGGCTAATTCACCTAATCTAAGATGAGAAAATATTGCATATTGTGCTGTGAAATTTAAAATCTATCGACTTCTTTGTTAAGAGCATCATTTATTATAACCAAGCATATGATTATTAGAAATCTTTATTTTGTTCTACAAGTGTCAGTTGTAAATTTATATATTGAATTTTAGAAAATAAAGCATGAAAAAGTCTTTGAGTTTGAAATAATTTATAATCTTAATTACAGAGAGCTAATGTCATTAGTTTCAATAGAGGCAAAGGTGCCCCTAGTTTATGGGATTTCAGTTTAGTGGAAATGATGAAAGGCGTTTATATTTATAATGTTACATTTTTGAAAAGATTTTAGATTCTCGGGAAGCCTCATAAAATGAATAATCCTTAAATCACATTATTGGTGTTAGTAGAAACTTTTACAAATACAATAAAAAGGTTGAAAACGTCTTTTGAGCAAGAAGTTGCATATATCACTTTAAAATATTTTTGGGTTACAGAATGACTGTCTGACTTTTAATGCTATATGATCCTTCTCTGGAAGCGGCAAATAATCATCTAGGCAATATTTTGAACGGGTTTTTTTATCAGTTTTCTTTCTTTTTTCTACTTTTTCTTCCCTTTTTTGCTACGCATTTTTTAAACGTAACTTTAAGAAAATGTCACAGAATATCAGAAAACATACTTTCATTTACCTTCATGCTTTAAAATATAATTTAAACTGGTGAAATATTTGCATAAAAAAGGAAAATCATAAAATATTTTACGCTCGTAATTAAGGGTATATTTAAAAATTTATTTCTATAAATCTAATTAAAAAAGAAAAAGCAACTGTAATTCTTAATTAAAACCATGTAAAAGCACTAAACTTAGAAAAAATGTTATAAATTACATATATAATTACAAGACCACATGCAGTTAAATAAATATTAATAGAAGCCACCTACGAAATTAAGGGAGTGAAATATTACAATTGAATAGTATAAAGACATTCGTTAACAGAATTTAATTAAAACTAAATAAATGATTTCTGAAAAGGCAAGGAAATAATAACTATTTCATGCAAGTAATTATCATTAAATTTTAGTGTCCATGTTCTTTAACTATCATATGACTTGAATAGTTAACTATCAAACAGTGTAAAATATTTTTTGACATACAAGTTTAGTCTTTTGGAGCTTTGTGTTATTTTGTAAGTTTCTTCTTTACTTATAAAATGATTTGAAGGGTTTTTCAAGCGGTGAAACTTTCAGAATTTCAAAAACCAAAGTCCTCAGTTGGATTCTAAATACCATTTTCTGATAAATTAGTAGCGAATTCGTAAACTAATAAACAATTTCGATTAAAAGTTTATTATTTTTCTTTTCTTATTTAATTTCTTTTCTTTAATAATTAAATTAATTTCTTTAATTTAATTCAATTAATTTAAATTTCTTTAATTTTTCTTACACACAGCAAATAACTGTTTAAAGCTGTTTTGTTATGACTTAGTACCTATTATAACAACAAATACAATTTTATTTTATCTCAAGTAAAAACATCACTATTAATATTTATATGATATAATTTCTTAATGAAATTCAAATCATGTCAAATGAATTTTTTCATAAAACTTTTGGCAAACGAAAATACAGTTTTCTAAAAGCTTGACAATTAAAAGCTCAAGTAGTAGGGCTACTTTAAATATTTCTCAAAGAAGTAAAATAATTATTTCAAAGTTTTTTTTAAAAAAAGGCATATTTAAGTAATTATGTAAAGGACGCCCAAGATGTGAGGAAAACATCATTCTGTATCGAAAAAGGATTATAATTGTTTATATCTTAAGAAAACGCATATTAAATTAGATAGGTATTAAACATCCAACACAACATATTAGCATCTATTCATAAAACAATTAATCACCTTCACCACTTGTATATAGTAAAAATAACTTGAAAAACCTCTTTCCTTGTATAAAATGCTATGCTTTTAAAGGAATGTCTTGATCAAAATTACTCTAAAACTGAAGAATTTCGGCAAGTGTTTTTACACATAATATTATTAGATTTAAGCACCCTACAACTATTTTTTGATTTAACACTCAACATCTGACTTATAACAAAATTATTCGTCAAAACGGATTATAGGGAATTTTTTTGAAATGGAAAGATTTTATAACTATATCATATTCATCTGCCTGCTTTCTTTTTCCCTGTATTTATTTCTAATGTTAGTTTAAAACTTCTAATAGTATTACTACTTCCAGAAATAACTAAAATATCCTCAACGAAGCTATTTATTGCATCTAAAGGAAATTATTGAAATCATTATCTAATATCAGGCTATCTTTATGTTGACATTGATAAGAATATAATAAAAAAACTTGCACTAAAAAAAGCAATTTTCTTACAAAATTGTGGCCAGAATAACTAAATTTATACTTGCTGAAAAAGAATTTAAGCCTTTCTATATCGAGTTAACAATCGTTATGGAGGAAACCAAAATCAAAGTAATCATATTTCCATTCCAAATTCAACCGTCCTTAAAAATCTAGAATCCTTAACTTCTATGGAAGATTCTTTTGTTTGTGGTGAATATCCTGAGCTTCCCCTCAGTACTTAAATTTAAGTGGGACTGCGAACAATTGATAATGCAGGACACAGGATGTAAAAATGTCCGTGAAAAGAAGGCAACAATTATCTACCTCCCCATTTCAAAATGAGGAATCCACTTTTCAAAAATCGAATCCTTCCTTTCAATAAATATTCGAAGCTCTTTCAATATCTCCATGGAGGAGCCTGTGACCCTATTATAAAGACGGATTATCGATCGTTCAAAACCAATTAATTTTACCGCACAAAGTTCTTGGGTTGTTTATATTGGCAAGAAAGTTATTCTTAACTATTTCGGAATCGAATAACTTTTTATGCGCGAAGTTTTTCTAAATGTGCATTACAGGATTAAGAATCTTTATTTTTTTTATTTATCATATTTATACACCTATACATTTTTATACGATCGTTTTTTCTTTTGTTCCAGTGATTGCTATTTCGTTTTGTACAAAAGAAAGTAGCAAGAAGTTTGGAATGCAGATAGATAAATTGAACGAAGTATTTTCTTTTGTTTTTTTCTGTAGATTGTGAATGATTTAATGATTTTCATTAAGCTATTACGTTACAAATTTCTTTGTATTTTAAGGGATGATTATGTAAATGTCCAATATGAGCTGCATTTCAGTGACGGATATTAAGTATATATACACTGAAGAGCCAAAAAAATTGGTATATGCATGCGTATCAAATAAAGAGATATGGAACCTATTAGTATTAGGCATGTCATCACCAATACCTATATAAGATAACTAGTGTCTGGTACAGATGTATAGTATACGTACTGCCTAACAAGACACAGCAGTTCAGGGCATTCAATAGACGCCATGGGGAACTTCATCATCCAAGACAGGAGATAGCTTCTGATTGAAGCGGGTGCTCCTTTAACTGCCCAAGTCATGGGGAACCGATGTTAGATTGGCTACTGCTGCGACAATGGAAGGTTATAAAGATTTAAGTGAGTTTGAACAAAGTAAGATAGTCGGTACTTGACAGATGGGATATAGCATCGCCGAGGTAGCAATGAAATGGGGATTTTCCTAAACTATCATTTCATGATTGTAGCGTGAATATCGGGAATCTGGTCATACATCAAATGCCTGACAAAGTTGTCTCCAGAAAAAGATCCCGCAAGAACGGTGCCAAAGACGACAGGGGAGAATCATTAAACGTGACAGAAGTGCAACCCTTTCCCAAATTGCTGCAGATTTCAATGCTGGGCCATCAACAAGTGTCAGCGTACGAATAATTCAACGAAACTTCAACGATATGGGCTTTCGAAGCCGAAGGTCCACTGGTGTATCCTTGATGACTGCACTACACAAATCTTTACACCTCGCCTGGGAAAGTCAACACCGACATTGGACTGTTAATGACCGGAAACATAGTCTAGTCTGACAAGCCTTCTTTCAATTTGTATCGAGTGGATGGTCGTGTACGGGTATGGAGACCATGTATCCGTGGACCCTACATGTGAACAAGGGACTGTTCAAGCTGGTGGAGGCTCTGATATGGTGTGGGCCATGTTCAATTGGAGTGATATGGAACCCCCTGATATGTCTAGAAACGAACCTGACCGATAACTCGTGCGTAAGACTGATAACTTCCACTGATTTATGCCTATTGTGTATTGCGATAGACTTGGAGAATTCAAGCAGGATAATGCGACACCCCTCACTTCCAGAATTGCTATAGATTGGCTCCAGGAACACTCTTCTGAATTTAAACATTTCCACTTGCCACATCAATTCCCAGGCACGAACAGTATTCGGCTTATGTGGGATTTCTTGCAACGTGCTGGCCAAAGAAGATTTCCATTCCTTCGTAATCTTACGGATTTATGGAAAGCCCAGCAGGATTCGTGGTGACATTGATCTAAGGTACTACTTCAAACTTTAGTTGAGTCCATGCTACGTCGTGTTGCGACACGTATGCGTACTCGCTGGGGTCCTACATACAATTAAGTTGGTGTACCAGTTTTTTTTTTAAATTTTATATTTGTATATATAATCTAGGATTTCAAAAATAGAATCATTTTCAAACATTAAATATAAAATAAAACCTACAAAAAGGTCGATATGTATTTATTTATTTCTTTTTATATTTTCAAAAATAAGAATTTAAATTGGTAAAATTACAAAAAAAAAACACTATTAAGCCCAAAATCTACAACAAAAATAATGTTGAATTTCATCCATTTGGTAATATTTCATCAAGCCTATTTTTTATTGCTTTTTTTCTTTGAATTTTTGAACCATTTGACATATTCGAATTATATTTAATATCATAAAAAAATATTTCATTTTGAAACTTACTAATTGCCGTTTCCTTAGGTTCATGGTAGTTTTTTTTATCTCACCAGGAAGCAGACATGTATTCAGTGGGTAAATGAAAATCTATGTAGGATGGTCGGCACTCATTATTCTGCTATTTATAGTAACAGTTCGGGGTTGGTTGTAATAAACTTACCAATAATGATAATTGCCTGAAGGTTTTTACCATGTCCTGATATCTCAACCATAATTTCGACCAATGTTATCACGACGTCATGATCTTTCAATTATTCTACACGTCTTAAGGCAGAGAAGAAATGGATATGATCTTCAGGTAGTTTTCACAAATGTTCGAATAATTGGACAACCCTTCATTTAGCAAAGGATTTATATATTTTAGACCACCCCAACAAAAAGATGCTACCTCTCGATTCTAAATCACAAATGACAACCAATAGACTGATCATTAAAGTAAAACACCTAATTGGGGACCTTCAGATGATGGATTGGTATTCTTAGAGTCTACCATTACATTATAGGCATCACATACTATATTTGAAAGCTAAATATACTCTTTTGAAAATATATTTTCTATTTTTTTTCGAATTTAAGTTAAAAAAATAGTTGTATATTTTTTCAGCATTTACATACTTTTCCAATTATATGCTATCGTTTAAATTCTCTTAATCTTATTTGAGCATGTAACTATTAAATAATTAATTAGATACGAGTTTTATTACATATAAATAAATATAATTACTACCATTTATGGAATAGTGCTATTTTTTGTATTTTCTGACCTGTTAGATCTATTATTGAAATATCTGTTCTATAAACAAACATAAATTATCCTTCTATTGCTAATTAAATTGGTATCAAATAACGGCAATATAAATTGCCGTTATTTGATACCAATTTAATTCGTATCATTCTCATTTCTTATCTAATTGTTTTCACTATCTTAACCATCTTAAATGCACCCACTGTTTGACATATTCTACTTTAAAATGGAACTAGCTGTGAAGCTGGTATTCAACATACCATAAATTCTTAATAGTGAAATTGTTTTATTGTTTGAATGCCAAATACATTTGTACATCTGGCATTTTCTGTAATATTTTTCAAACTTAAATAATTAATTTAATTATTGATTAATCATTTAATTTTGTATAAGAAATTTATGAAATTTATCCTTTTCAAAAAGATCGGTTGGTTTTCCATGTTTTCAAAAATGCCCAGTACTCCTACTGTCAGATATTTACATATAAAATGTAAATCTTTCAAAAGATAATTAAATAAATATATCGAATGTAATAGTTAAAAATTTAAAGATAGTTTTAAAATTATTCTGAAAGAATAATACTCTCATACTAAATCTAAAAATATTAATCGAATTCTAACAATACACATAAAATTTGTAGATGTGAAGAAAAGGTTCAAAATATCCGATGATGCACAATTATAATAAAAAAAAGTTAAGAACGTAAAGTTAAAATAATCTGAAATAAAATTCGAAACTTAAATCTATAGATTAGTGTAAGATATACATGCTCAATAAATGTCTTTTATGGGAACTAAAATATGAATAAGTAAAAGCCCAAATGCAATAAACTCTAAGATGATATCTTAAGTAATTTTTCAAAGCAAATGCCTATTCATGGAAGTTTAACTAGACTTAAATCATTTCTAAACGTCTATTCAAATTAAATATCACAGCCATTTTTCAAACTTGAAGTAGTTTTATAGGTATTAAAGGACTTGAAAAGAACCCCATGTTATTCTATAAACCTTAAGTGACAAATTTAATTTAATGGAACTTAAATTTAAATATATCCAATATTTGAATACTCCAAAGAGCCTTACATAAATATTTTCCATGTGATATAAATATTTGAATAATCTAAAAGAAATCGTTTAAATATTTACTACGATAGAATGTTTTATGAAATCTACTTCAAGCAGTAAATTAATTATATTAAAATATTGAAAGAGGGATAAAAATAACACCAGAAAAACATTTATACATCAAAAATGTATATATAATGGAACTTAGAATAGAAAGATAATATAATGGTTAAATTAGTAAAAAGCTTAAACCTTCGTGCTAATGTGTTTAATGCAATTAAAAGAAGAAAAAATTATTAAATTTCATTAAAATTAAATGAAATATAAAATAGAAACTTCATTGTTTCTCGATCATTTATATATATGTCGATTCTAAAGAAAATTAAAAACATTACTTAATTTTATATCAGTCATACAGTATTATCATTTTTTGGAAAATTGTCATAGTTATAAAATTAGAATTCTTTAAATACACATTTATTTTCATTGTTTTAATTACATTATATTCAGCAAATATTATCAAAAAATTATCTTCTATCTATGTTTTTAATTTAGTTATTCTATAAAAGAGGAAATGCTTTTGTTGAAATATCATGTTTTCATTCTTTAATGAAATTTAACATTTAATCTTTTGTTTGAAGCTTTATATAAAATTATAAACCAAATAAACCAATCATAACAAATGGCAAATTATGATTTATGATACATAAGTACACAAACGCTTATAATTTAAATCAAAATGTAATTGAAAATTGAAAATTCAATATCGTTATGAATGTGTAATATTGTGCGTTTAGTCTCATATTAAAGAACAAATTATTATAAATATATTTAACTAAAACTTCAGGAATTCCCATTAAATGCTCCACCACAGTGTGATTCACTGAATAAAAACTAGACTTTTAACAGAAAAGCATTTGTAGGCAATATATCCTCAAAATTCTTGACAAGGGATCTTATGATTTCCATAGAAGTTGTTTATCAATATTTGACTTTTTTTATTTATCAAAATGTCATAATGGCTAGAGATTTGTATTGGAGTTCTTGACATGAAGTATTGAGAAATGCTTGTTTTTGTATTCTTCAAGAGATACAATTCGCTTTCTTTCTTTTTTTCCTGATATTCTAATACGCGTGGTTATAATGGGAATACCTTAGATTTACATTTAAAAAATCCTTTGTTTGTTTCGTGTAAGACCACATTTGATATGTATTACAGCTTAGCTTTACCGAAGAATCAATTCCTTCAAGTGTTTAATAGTGTTTAAAGGAATATTGTACCATTCTTCCTCGAGATATTATAAAAGTTCTGGAAGAGATGCCGATGAAGTATATCGATTCCGTATTGAAAGCTCTAAAAAAGACCATAACAGTTCAATTATATTGAAGTTGGGTAACGGTGCGGCCCATGGAAGACGTTTAGTTTCATCCTCGCGTTCCTTAAATCATGATTGGACAAGATTCGCTACATGGATAGGTTGATTATCATCCAGGAAAATTCCATCTCTTGAAGGAAACAAAATTTGTATCATCGCATGAAGCTGATCAGATAAAATTTCTCCCTATTGATCCTTTATTTCAAAGTTAGAATTGGCCCAACTGAAAACCATGATTTGGCAGGCCAAACCATGATAGATCGACCTCTTTGTTAGACGGAGACATGTGTCAATCATACGCTTGTGCAAATGCCCTCGAAACATGTACTCTTGCTGTTATAGGATAGGAAAATGAGAGAGGCACGATTCATCAAAACATATTACTTTCTTCCACTCATCAGTCGACCAGGTTTTCTAAGTCTGACACCACTATAGACGACATTTACCATTAACACCTATGATAAGCGGCATGAGAATTGCTACTCTGCCATAAATGCTCTGTAAAAGTAGATGCTTCCTAACTGACACTAGAGAACCCAGATCAAGCTCTGTCTTTACTTTTGCTGCAGTTCTTCGCTTTCTAGACTTTACAATCCGCTTTAATACATGTCGGTCTACTTAACTGAGTATATCTCTCTTCCCACTATTTTGCCTTGCGAGCTTGTCTTGCTGTCATGATTCTAGATACCATGTATCTATAAATGCCTAAAAGTTTGGTTGTTTCGATCACACTTACTCAAGCTAGACGGGCTCCTAAAATTTAGCTTCTTTTTTTGAAAATCTGAGAGTGTTTAGACTTCTTAGGGTTTTGAAAAAAGTCTTAGAATTACGGAACTTTAATAAGGCTAACATATACAACCAAAACATATGCGTTTATATTTATTAAAAAACAGATGTATATTTTAATATTTTAAGACTAAAGAAGAGTATTCAAAAATGCTACTTTTATTCATAGGAGTTTTCATTATTTTGAAAAACAACTGTATGTGAGAATTGTTTCTTCAAATTATTGTTGAGTTCTGAATATATTGAAGCAGAATCAAGCTATCCCAGCCATGCTAATTTATTCATGGTGAAGATCAGACACATTTTTAAAGGAATATATAATTTTGTTCATAAGTCAATATATCAAAATTCAACCGTTTATAACAGAGAAGTTTTATGTTATAATCTTTATAGACAGACATAAAAGAATGCAATGAGTTTTCCGAACACCGGAATATCCGAAAGGTGGCGAATTATCAAAATTAGGAGTGCCAATTATTTTAAAAATCGCAATGCTTCCTCTATACTTCGTAGATGAGAAATTGAAAAATTAATTGAGCAAAGGACATTGATTTAAATTGTGAATGATTCCTCAGAACTGTAATACAATTGTGAATCTGGATAACAAAAAATTACTTTAAAATCTAATGGTTCGAATTTTTCTAAATTTCATAAATGATAAATAGATTCGTAGATGATTTATTGAAGAAAAGTAACAAACTAATAGTATTATTCGAAACCGAAACTGATTCTTTCGAATCTTAATACAATTGGGAATCACAAACTCACTCAATGCTAATATTGTTATCAGAATTCCCTAATGTCTATACCATATCATCATGAGAATATCTAACTATATTTAGCATCTTAATCATTCGTGTAGCGAAGGTCTCTTGGCAGAGTTTGTGGTCTTCATTATTATATATGAGACAAAGATGTTATCACGAGTTACGGTCGTTACTAAATATCTTTCTATCTAATATAATAATAATATTTTGCCATACAAAATATCCTGCCGATATACATATGAATATTTCTTTTAAATGGATAACATTTATTAAACTTAATACTATCCGTCTAGCATATTGTCTGACATTCAACGTGAATCCGGTGCATCGTACGAAACTTGACAACGTGTAGTCTTATGAATTAATTCATACAATTACATAAAGCTTATTTTAACATATGAAGCTTATTTTAAATCCTTATAAAAGGTCCGTACCTCTTAATTCTTTAAATGAATACACTTTCAAAATCGGAGTTTCAAAATTTCTCTCAATAGAGCAAATAAAATATTTAATTTTATAAATTGAAACGAGGTTTAAGCAGAATAAAAATATTGTTTCGGTTTTTTTTCTTTCCAATATTTAAAAATATCTCGAAATGAAACCTCTTGAAGAACTTTACCATGTTTCAAAAATCAGGAAGAAATCTTTGTTTTCAAAGAAAAGGACGGTAAATTGTATGATATCTATAAAGAAGGAAATGATTCATCTGAACAATTCACTAGCGAATTGAGTCATACTTCAGAATGATATGTGAGCAGTTATCGCATATCTCGTATCTCATTACATGTTGACATATACTGGGCAAGAAAAAAAAATGAAGGTCACCTTATGGTAACTTATTATCTAATTCTGAGTCCTATTTTTCTTATGTTATTCATTAATTTTTGTCAACTTATATAAGGAAAGGGATTTGAATTCTGAAAAAATAATTTTTGGGCAAACTTTGAGAAAAATTAAAAAAAAAAACCTTTTTATAAGAGTCCTTTTGTTTGATATAAATCGAATACTAAGAGATGGAAATCTTAGATTAAATACGTTAATTAAAAATTTCATATTGGTATCCGTAATTGTAAATAATCAAGACTAGAAAGCAAGAAATTGCAAAAAACTATTGCTCTTAGATTTAAATGAAAACATGATTATCAAAAAAATTTCCGATGTAATATTGTATATTTATGATTCTTATAAATTTTATCTCAAAGGTATTAGAGGAAAGATAGCTTTTAAAACTATTTTGAAGTAAAATAATTACTGATGTAATATAAAGAAACTTAAAACTATGCTCACCTTAGTTATTATAAATAGTAAAAAAAATTTCGAGTAAAAAAGGTGCAAAAATATTAAAAAGTATATTTTTATTTATAGTATGCGTGTATACTTCATTCTATATATTCAATAAAAGTTTAAATCAATAACATATTATTTTTTCCGAAGATAATTCTGTCATAGATTGAATTTAGTCAATTTCGTTCAAATATTGCACTAATTGAAGAAATCCAAGGGAAACTATATTATACTTTTTAGAACCAAAATAAATCAAATACTTTAATATTAAAAAGGAAGGAAGCATATATTTACATTTAACAAAAGCTCCTTGTAATAAGTAAAACTTCATAGCACTTTAAAAATTAGTTTCTTTTGCCTCTTCTAACTAAATATGTTTAAACCTTTGCTTGAACATCTGGTATGTCTTATAGTTTTTTTCACCGCTTCTTGTTCCAAATAAAACAGAAATTATAATATGAGATACATTTTGCTCTAACAAATAAAACTAAAAACATGTTCCTATGCAATGACGAATCAACGAAAGCAGCAATACTAAGACTCAATGAGTTGGATTTTCAATCACAAATTATGTTCTCAAAATGTACAATGTAGCATATGATAGAGGTATTGTGAATCTGAATATAGCTATTCACTTCAATAGTTGTCTGTTCAAAACAAACTTTCAAAAAACAAAAATCACATGATGTGAAATCTGGTGATTGGGGTGGATATGGTGGTTCTTTACATGGCGTTATGTGAAATAACATTTCATCAAAGTTTGAATCATTTTGTATAAAAAACAGTATTTTGATGAAGCTTTGTTTTTGTAAACTGGGAATTAAAAAAATCAAACTTGCCAGTCTATTTTAAGAACGATTCATTGTGTCTCCAGTTATAAAAGCAATCAGGGAAAATCGCTTTAGATATTAGGACACTTTCTGAAGAAAAATACAACTAAATGATATTTACTTATTTTAGTTCCAGAAAGAGAGCTTCACTCTTATAATATGCTAGAGAAATTCATTGGGAGCCATCAAATCTTCTCTAAAAATTTATTTATTAAATAATTTTAACTCCCAACTCTGTATTATGTTTAGCTATAACAAGGAATCAATAAATTCCAACAAACTCACATTCGTTGGCATTGAAATGATTAAAGAAAAGTAAGAAAAAAAATAAACTTAGGATAGAAACTAAGTAAAATATTAAATGACGAACCTAATTTGAAAGTTTGTACTTAATTTGGATAATTAATAAACTATTTTTAGTTTTAACAAACACAGGATTTGGTTATCAGTGTGCTAAAATACGGACTGATAATTTCTAAAATTCTAAAATTTTCCTTAAGAAAAACACTTGTTTGAAGTTAGTTTTTTTTTTAATTTAAAGTTGCATTACGTTTTCTGGAGACAATTCTAAAATAAAACATTGTACAATCTATGACTTTAAAGTATAAAATATAAATTTGAGTTTAATATGACCCTAGCTCTAATGACTATATTACTATTTGAATTAATACAACCAACACAAGTATGATCATCCATATTCCTAACCAAGTCCACTAATACTAAAAGTTAATCGTCATAGCATTCTAAGGATGATCCAATGTATTATAGAAGACATTTGGGATACATGAATTCCATTTTGTGTCAGATAAAAAGTACCAGATCTCAAAAAGCACGTTTTAAGAGATCTTCAACGTAGTAGCAGTATGTTATAAATCTTACAACAATTACACGAATGCCATAGTTAACGAAATGAGCATTTTAAATTAGAGAAGAAAATATAACTCGATATTTTTCGACGTATACTAAGAGAAAATTGTTGAGTATTGCATTTATGCATCATTAATACACTTTTAATTTAATAACAAAACTTTTAAGGCTTATCTTTGCATTACTGTTTTCATATTAGGACTAATTTAGATTTGTTAATGTTTTCTACGGATAATATATAACAAACGTTGTTCTTAGTAATTAATTCCCCATTGTTTCTACTTAGTGGTATTTTAAGAAACGTGTTAAATATTACTTTGTAATCATATCGCTGATTATTTTCTTGTCACTTTTCTTTGTAGTAAGTATATTTATTAAAATTAGCGTTGTACAAAAACTGTACTATCTGCAAAACTGTAAAATCTTGGCGCAACTTCAAAAATGCTTTATTCTTTGCAGTTGGTGAATTCACTACGAAGGGGAATAAGAATGAATAAATCGTTTAGTTTGTAGTGAATGTCTGGGCAAAGGGACAAAATTCAGAAGTTGTTTCCCTTCCCCTTTCCTTTTATTTTTGCTGAGAAGCACGCAAATACAATGGAAGACGGATAGAACTTTTATCAAAAGAGATGAAGCAGGAAGAAAAATTTGTATTGAAATCTTCTAATTCACAAGTATTGATCCATGGTACATGCACTTCCGCATTCAGAGATGGGAAATAAATTCAAATTTGTTATTATCATGAAAAGGCACTAAATCTGTACATTTATAGAGATTTGGAATCAGTAATAAGAATGTATGATGCATTTAGGAATTTTATTCGACACAAGGGAAAAAAATATGAAGAAATACGACTTAAATGGATCATAATTTATGTCCAGCTATTATGTCCGTTATTTAAAACTTTCGCTTCGAAGTATTTTATACTTTCAAAAATATTCTGGAAAATGAAAGCATATCTAGAAATTTATAAAAAAAATTAGAAATAGTAATTTAATCGATATATATATATATATATATATTATATCCTTGTGTACCAATTTCAAACTAGCCTAAGTCGTCTCCCGAGAACTTTCTCGTACACTCTCTAGTAGACTCTTCGTGACTGAGAACGCTTTACATGAATTAGTTTAGTTATATTAACATCCTTTAGTAAAGCTATTTTGGAACCGACCACATAATTTTGAACCACTGTCAGATGATGAGAACAACACCTTAGTTGGCACCCTCTCTCGACGCCACTACACCACGTCAACGAGAGCAAAGTTTTACATAGCATTGGCGTGCAATAGTTACGAAATTTATTTTGACATGATTTAAGTATTTTACTGAATGTATTGTTCTATCTTAGGCAAATTATTTGGCGATTAATTCAAGGAATGCATTAATAGTTTTCCAAAATTGAATTTTTAGAGACTGAAAGAGAAAATTTGACTTAAAACTTCAATTTTGTCCACAAACCCCTATATCAATTCAACATATTTACATCATTTCGTTTTTAATAATGAAGTTTACATTTTTCTGAATGAACAGACCGATAGACAGTCAACCAGTTGATGGATTCGGCTCAACATCGGACAGTTGTTTACCGCGTTAATGTTAAAACTGCGTACTGATTTGTACCTATAAAGTACTCTTCGTTGTGGGATTTTTGTTATAAATTATAGGATAGGTGAACTACCTCTAAACAGATTTTACTCAAAATTTGATATAATTCTATAAATTTGGTTTAGGAACTGTATAACAAGTTCGAGCCTTGTAGCTTAAAAAAGTGTTTGAGTTATCTTTGTCAGAAATAGACAGAAGGACTGGCATTTTACAGAAATGGGATTTTTGAACTCAGAATGATCAAAAACGTGGAAATTCATCAAAATTATGCGCTTGAATGTTTTAATAACTATTTTCTCTATATTAAATTTACGAGAAAATAAAAAATACTAATAGATATATGTGATGCTTTCAGCACGCTCAACTTAAAAGATGCCATTTCATCAATCTCTTTCATCAAATCAATATTGTATGCTATTTGACCACTAAATAGCCTTCTTCAACTAAACCTTATTTAAAACTTCAAACTTTGATAATACTTGAAATATGTGTATTACTATTAATCTGAAAATTCTAAATTCTCATTCTGATATCTGTCGTTGTGAACATCTCGGGAGTAGGGGGGTGGAAGAGGTTTTAAAAGAATGAAAAACTTCCTACTCGGTGGTTGACTTTCGTCTCTCGAGTGTGTAAGAAATTAGATCGGCTACACCTTACCTGAATGGGCGTGCTTCCCTCGGGAAGGGTTGTACCGTATCCGGTACTCTTAGAGCTTAGCCCTAATTATCGTCAATGCTGTCAAAGTGGTCTAGTTGCTCAAATTTACATAGTAAACATTTTGTTATACAATTGTTTTTCACACATTATTCATTAATATTCCGGAAATAACTCAACTAATATAATAGAATAATAAATAAAACTATATATATATAATTTTAAATTGATGACATATAACAATCATCTCCACAAAATATCATTTATTGGAATCTAATTTTCAAAAACCTTCTCTTAGCTTATAAACTAATTTTGATTGCAAACATTTATTGATTTTGTAAATACTTTTTAAAATTTACATTTCAAAATCCTTTTAAATATCTTTCATTCATAGTTATTATTTAGTTACTATGAAGGAATACATTTTTCGGATATTATAAGAAATAGTGGATATTGTAAATTAATGAAATATTGAACTAGATTTAAAAAGAATATGAATTTATACAATCTTTAGATGCTCATGTTAAAAGCCTTTTAAAATTGCGAGTCGCTGAAATGTCTGTACATAGTTTGAAAGTTCCCTGATATGTGATAATATTACAAACTCAATTTATTGGAACTATAATTACATTTTTAAAGATAGTACTATCTAAATTTTATAGCTGCTCTGTTTCCCAGTCTCTTACGAAATAAAGAGCAAAATAAATGGGAGGAATGGGGGATATTTATTGAATTATGTTCTAATTTCAATGGTTCTCTTTAGCCTTTGAAGTTCCAATTCCTAACTGTAAAATAAGATCGAGCGAACGAGCGATTCCTGAATCAGCACTCAACAGCTAAAATGTTCGTATGATATTAGATTGGAGATAATTGACTATAAATTCAGCCTTTTATCTCTAGCTCTGCGCATCGTGCATTTTTGGGAGATACGTACCCTCATTGGTTGAATGATTTGATTTGCAAATTCAAGGTCCCATTATGATGATAAAAGAATATTGAGAACGCATGCAGAATTTAACAACGATATATTGGCAATGGAAAATATTCGTTTCTTCTCCCGGAGAAACATTATTTCTGTTACTAGAATTTAAGTTTTCCTTAGTGGACAGTAAAGATGTTATTCTATTGTTACGTTTTTAGTGTAGCGTGTTCGAAATGAATGGACTTCATTTGAGGACAGTGCAAATTTATTTACAGCTATTTAAAGGTATGAACAGGAAGACTTGATAAAGTAAAACTTCAGGTAAACACAAAACAATCCAGCAATCAATAGTCACTTACAACTTAATTTAAGCCTTACGCATGATGAAAACAGACTGCAATACAGCTATGGTATAGCACAATAAATCGCAGCGAGCTCAATAATACAACGTTAACAGCAAACGTAAACACAATTCACTAATCCGCTAGTCCAGGGAGACCTTTCCCTTTCTGTAGAAAACTCTCAACTAACTAACTGACTGACTGCCAGGTTACGGCAATTTGTCCCTTATATAGCCAAGCAAGCGCGTGCCCCCAAACACTCGAAACTTCTCAAAACACCGCGAGCAATCCAGCGGCTATTAGACTACTCCTTTCGCCAAACCAACCCGGCTAACGTGAAGTTCCTCGCCAAACATCGCCTATCGCTTTCTACTTCGGGCGTTTTCGCGGCGTTAGCCCGCCTGTAACACTATGTAATGCATCAAACAAACAATTGATTTTATCAGTATGATTTTGAAAGGTTCATTTACTGCCATTAAACAATTGGAAGCTTTAGAAGAGAATGAGTAGCAGGGTATTTGTTAAAAGTAGTCTGGGAAATCAAATAAATAAATTTCGGAGTAAACTAAATTGGTTGATGAACAATCTCTAGAGAGAATTGCATATCAAGAGCTTGATTTTATTGTTAAATATATGTTGGGAACGAGATTAAATTTATTATTTTAGTTGCCCATTGGCAGCAGTTGTTTAAAATTATTTGTAATCTCTATAGTATTCAGAATCTGCGTTTTATTCTGATAATGTATATTACGATTACTTTGCAAAATTTCATTGCTATATGTAAACTCTGAGCTATTAATGTTTTTTCTATCTGTAGGAAGACATTCCGAAAGATATCTGAATCTGTATTTCTCATTGTCATAGCTACATCATTAAAATAAACTGAAGGGTTAGCACAAGCTGAGGTAATTATGACGCCAAATCTCCAGTAAAAATAAGATACGTTGTTCTCTGTTGTTTTAATGTACTTCTAATTTCCACATGAAAATATAAGAAATAACATAATTTTTTTTAAAAATTACTAGAATATCTAAAAAAAGAAATGATGGAGGTCAGAAACCCTCCATCTTACGCAGAGATTTAACAAATACTAAATTATATCCATTTAGTGATCTAAAAGTCTAGCCCAAAGTATTAAGCTGAAGTTTATATAGCAGGAAATAATAATGGCATTTCAAAAAAATTTCTAATGAAACTGAAAATAGCACACATGGTTTGTAAATTTGGATGTAACCAAACTTAGAATGAGTTATTTTCTATCCTTTAAACAAACTCAATAATCATTAAACCGAGTTCAAATTTCTGTCTTCAAAAAATAGTCAATACTTGCTTCTTTAGACTTAAATTTGATCAATACTTACATTGTAAGTTAAGGCAAACAACATATATTCAGTTTATTTTGCCTTCAAATAATACATTATAATAAGTATTAGTGTTTCTTAAAATAATGCCCCAGAGTTCTAACTAAAACGTTTCAATGAAGACAAATAAAAGTTATTTTGTAAAAGATGCTGGTTAAAAATTGGACATCATTTACAATTTTAGCAAATTATCGTTAGTCGATTCGGCAATAATCGGTTTCTTAGCAAATTCCATTATTTATGGCAGGCCAATCAACAGGCTGTGCGCTGTGAAAACAAAGTTGGATCAATTGGAATCGATGTCTTTCAGTCTAGGGCAACCGTCTCGGTAATCAGGTCAATATCAACAGATAGAGAAGAGATAAGGATACGTGTTCCAGAGATTTGTGAACACAAAGCAACGATCGATGTTTCTATTGTACCAAAGAAAATTCTATAGGCGTTTTACCAGAAGAATCGAGTTCTTCATCAAACATTCAAAGGAATGATTTGGAAACGCATTTTCGGATGTAGACATGATACTAAATTAACTGTTATTTTATCTGGTTTTATTATTACTGCCATCAATAGCTTTACAATCAAACTTTGAAATTTTCTATAACTTTAAAGAAGTTTTTTTCAATATTACTTTGCATAGTTATAATGAAATTCTATTAAGTAATGTGAAAAGATATTTGCTATTTGTTTTAATACAAAAATGCAATCTTATAACCACTTCATTGTGCAAACTAATATATTCTTCACGAATGGGGGAAAAGCACGAAACGTTTTTCTTTTCTTTCTATTATTGTATTAACCAGTATATTTCTTACCAATAAAATGTAAGATTGAATCATTAATTAAATCTATTTTTTTATATGTGACCAATTTGTAAACGTATATTTGCTGAATGAAATTAGCCTAAAAAACTGTTTGAGACGATACCAGTTTTGTGTAGAATTTAAAACCCAGACTTGGGTAGAATTCAAAACCCAGAACTGGGTAGAATTCAAAACCCAGAATTGTGTAGAATTCTAAACCCAGAATTGTGTAGGATTGAAAAGCCAGAATTTTGTAGGATTCAAAGGCCAGAATTGTGTAGAATTCAAAACCCAGAATTGTGTAGTATTCAAAGGCCAGAATTGTGTAGAATTCAAAGGCCAGAATTCTGTAGAATTCAAAACCCAGAATTCTGTAGAATTCAAAA
>JAOUZG010002487.1:0-11174 GCA_026289955.1 Argiope argentata | reverse complement strand
ATATATAAAGAGAGAGAGAGAGGATAGTGACAGATAGAGAAGTTTCGGGATTGTTTCAAACTGGTTTACCTTGGTTCGTGACTGAAATTAATGAAAATAAATAATATCTTAAAAATAGTTCTATGATAACTTGAAATTTACAAAAGAAGATTTCAGTTTCTTTTTCATTATTATATTGATTTGGATGTTACAATGGCATTTCTTTCGTCACTTTGTATGATTCATATAATGTAATAATTTTGTTTAAATAAGCTTATTTTTTAAATAAGCACATATGATTACTAAGATTTATTTTTTCTGTATCTACATGTTGAATTCTCAACATATTTGAATATTATTATGGCTTTATTTTTTTGTTAAATTATGTATTGAAAAAAATTATTTCTTCATAGGTCTAGCGCAAACTTTCTAATTCTCATCAAAATATAAGTAAACTGGTAAAAAGGAATGCGATAAATTAAACAATAATTTTAGAGCAAGTTTAGAAATAGTTTAAATATAAACTAAACGGGTAATAAAAATTAAATCAACCACTCTTCATCAAATTCTTTTAAAATTTATATTATATCAAATTATACCAAACATTTTCATTTAAAAAATCATTGAATGTTTCGAGGAAAACTAAAAAGAAATAAAACTCTTCGCTTTTGAAGAATAAATTCGATTAACCTGAAATATTCATGTTTAAATATTTTTAAAAAAGGTTAACAAAAAAAGTTAGTTACTGAAATTAAGAAAATAGGAATGCTTACACAATCTTAAATTGACTATAGATAATTTATTAATTCGTAATTATGTGAACTGATTGTTATTTTCTTCATACCAATTGAAACAAGGGGAGAAAAGGGATGGGTATATGAGATATAGAAATTTAAATTTCATGCTATGCCAACTTTCCTTTTTTATTTTGATTTATCATTTGGAATTATATAATTCATTTATCAGAAAAAATATATATTTATATATTATGCAACATCTAATTGGACATGCTTTCATAAATGAAATTTCTTATTAATTCTGCAAAAAACGCTTAGGTCTTATCTTAACATATTATCATAAGAAATATTTTCAAAATATTTCTTTGAAGCAAATTATATATACAACAAAATCAATGGCTGATTTTTACACTTATATTCAATGATCATAGTAATATTTCAACTACATTTAGCCAAATTAATTTTGCATACATTAGATTTTTTATTAATTTGCCTTTATTAGTTTCATCAGTCTTACACAAAAGAAACTCAAACTACCATTTGGTGAATTAAAATACTGAAAATATGTAAATTCATGTTGTTAACAATTTATATACTTAAATTAAAAGTTAAATTGAGAATATAGTGTAAAAGATACATTAATTTCTTTCAGAATAGTTCTAGTTAATTTTCCGATTATAGTTCAGCTTTGTGATCCTCGTTCATAGTATATACATTTCTCCGTAGCGCTATCTTCCCTTAACGCTAAGATTAGGGAGCATTAAATCCCTTCTGGCTATGGCATGCTCATGTTGTAGTTTGAGATCTTGAAAGAGGAGTGACAGCTTACATGTAGTGCTCGCTAACTAACCACATCTCTAAATATAGAAGAGAATTTCTGATAATCTTCGGAATAATTTCAAGCCATTAATGGCTGAAACAAGTAAAATCGAGCCAAATATGAATTTCAAATTTAAAAACGTACATAAAATTCTACATGGATTTCTAAATGAAATAAATATAGAATGTCAAAATATCTCAATAATCTTTTAAACTGCATATCTTGTTTAAGATGATAATTGAGATCTGCAATATATCCCTGATATTGATTTATTTTTAAATTTAAATTAATCTATAAGCGTTTTAATATAGATCAAAGAATGCATAACTAGTTTAGAACAATATATTTTAAGTATTCGTAAATATTCTTTCTTATTTACCATTGAAGTCAAAGTTTTTAACGGATTTTTAGAGGAGCAGAATAGATTCAATATTAATATGGAATGTCAAGATATCTCAAAAATCTTTTGATTGATTGGTTGATTTAATTGGCATTGGTTGATTTTTAAATGTAAATTAATCTATAAGCCTTTTTAATATAGATCAAGACATGCATAACTAGTTCAGTACAGTATATTTTAAGTATTCGTAAATGTTTTTCTTTTTTTCCATTGAAGTCAAGGTTTTTAAAGGATTTCTAGAGAAACAGAATAGATTCAATATCAATATATTGATACAATATTAATACAATATATCTCAATAATCTTTTGATTGATTGATTTGATCGACATTGATTGATTTTTAAATTTAAATTAATCTTTAAGCATTTTTATAGAGATCCATGCATGCATAACTAGTTCAGAAACATACATTTTAAGTGTCCGTAAATGTTTTTCTTCTTTTTCATTAGAAGCCAATATTTTTAAAAGATTTCTAGAGAAGCAGATTAGATTCAATATTGATGGAAACGTTCCATTAAGAACTTACAGAAAGGCACATGTGCAGTATGTATAAGATGCAATTAAATAATTGATTTGCGTCTATTATGAATTATATTTTTCATTCATATTGAAGAAAAAATATTTAAAATATAAATTCCGACAGAATTAAAAGAAACATAATGTTTTTATGGAGTTATTAATGGCACTTTCCGAGAACAATCTCCTTGATGCATCAGCAGTATTAAGCCGAAATAAATTTCTCTTGTTTTAAGCAACGCCAACTAGGGCCAAGAGTACAACTTTAGCTACACATTCATCACATTCACTTTAACAGCCCCTATTTACAGGAAGCACATTCACACTCCTCACAGTTAGAACACCGCAGATCCCCAATGCTCGAACCGGGACTTGAAACTAGGTCTCCCAGATCATGAGGAAGGCGTGCTATCTCTCTGCCAGGAAGCCAGAAGAAATCGAATGTAATTGCACTGATTTTTACAGGCATATTTCATACTTTAATAGTGAAATATAACTTATTAATTAGATAAAAATAAAATTCATAGCATTTAGTTTAAACTGAAGTCATTTATCATGCAATTTATACCATAATTAATTATGGTTTTTAGTGAAAAAATGTAAAAAAAACATTTTAAATAAATGATATATGTTTGAAAAAATTGATAATATTTTTATATCATTTTATTAACTACTACAGTGAAAGTATTTAAAATTTCATAGCCAAAAAAAAACTTAAAATATGCAAAACTTAAATAAATATTTATAAAGAGATTCTATTACTATTGTAGGTAAAATAAAATTTAAATTTACATATTTATATCTTAAGAGACTATTACAGGGATTATTTTGAAGGAAAGACATTTAAACTAAGCATCAGTTTATAAGATTGATTATAAAAAATGTAAACTAAGCATCTGTTTATATGATTGATTATAAGAAGTTTAAACTCAGTGTCTGCTTATAAGATTGATTATGAAAATTTAAGCCAAGCATCTGTTTATAAGATCGATTATAAGAAATTCAAATTAAGCATCTGTTTGTAAAATTGATTATAAGAAATTTAAACTAAGCGTCTGTTTATAAGATTGATTATAAGAAACGTAAACAAGCAATTTATTTATAAGATTTATGTTTCAAATTCCCACACTAAAGTATACAGATTGAAACTCATTACAGATATTACAAAATGTTCAACAATATAATATTATGTGACAGTTGATTTCTATAAAAAATGTATCAAAATATATTTTAAAAAGTATTAATGATAAGTCATTAATTTCACAGGAAAAAAATGATTCAAAGCACGAATTAGCATAAAACTCTTAACATAACAGCCAAAGAATTAAAACATTTTACTACAAGTGAGAAAAAAAGAACAGGAAAATTCATGTTTATTAAAAATCCTCTTATCTTAGTAAATATGTATTTTTCATCTGAAATATTTGAAATGTATGCACACATGCACATATTTTGTAGATAAGGTTTAAATCATTCAATAGTTCCAAGATCATATTCAAAATCCTATAATATATGTGAATTTCAAAAAATTTCATACCATAGCTTAAGATATAAAAATGATCGCAGAAGTTCAAGCATTGACTAAAAGAAAATACATTTCCTCTTCTTCAAAACAAAGATATGCTCTTAAACAAGCAAACCTCCGAGAGTTTTTCTTATGCTCGGCACTACGTGATGTATTAAGGCGATGGTTGGAGAGAGTGCTCCTATAGCAAATAATGCTTCCACAAAATAAACACATTTAGCGAGAAAGGTAAGCTAACATCACGACCAAAACAAGCTTTTACTGCTTGTTTTCTTTGCTGCAATATTGGGAATAGATTATAAAAGTTGAAATAGATCTTCCGTTCATGTTTGGGGTTGGCTGAAGGGTTAAGCGCTCATAAAGAAAATACTCTTCCTTCCTGAAGATAGATGCAATTTATTAAGAATTTATTTTCCTTTGATTTACGATTCTTCCTTATAAATAAGCTGCAATATAAAATGATTCCAACTTTTATTTTATTAGCGTTCATGCTTCGATTGATGGATTCTTCTATGAAAAGCTATTCTATATATATTGAATTAGAGAGGGTCAAAGAGAGAGTAGTATTTTCTCATATTTAATGGTGTCATAAAGTATTCAAAAGAATTTTTTTTTGCTGACTTATATGTACTTTTTTGTATTAGAAGGACGGAATTCAATATTTTATTAACAAATAGTAACGCATGTTTACTGAAATGTAATAATTTGTATTTGCAATTTTAAGAAATTTATTCTTTGAAGTGGTTTATACTTTGCACTTTGGCTAAAAATCCATCAACTTGAGCAATATTTTTTTTTTCAATTTTCTTACGCTTAGAATTTTTAAAAAAAGTATTCGTCTTTAAAAAACATTAAACATTGAGAAAATCTGCTATTTAAATCATAAAAACTTTTGCTATAAGCAATGATAAGTTAACTGTTGGTTCAAAATGTAAATCAAAATAATTATGAAAATATTTTTAAACATAATTTATTTTATACCATTTTACATGTCCTGCCAAAAAGAAATATGAGACATCTAAATGATTATGATTGCGAGACCGCAACAATAAAAAGAAATATTGTTGTTAAAAGTTAATATGATGAGGTATGTGCATACTATTTATTTGCACAACTTGCCTGTCGAATGTAAACTAGAGCAACCATGAAGGAATTATTTATGATAGGAACCATTCATAATTATTTAGAACGTAATATTTTTGTCTTCCTTTCTTTTGATTTTGCTCAAAATGGGTACATTGAGATCCAAGGGCTAAAAGTGTGTCCCTTTGTACCACTGAAAATTATTGTTACAGACTTGTTTTAGTATTATTTTTTGCACCAAAACCAAACAAATATACTTTGAATAGGCGAATAGGAATTTTTCAATAAACATAGCAATAATCTGCAATAACAATAATCTCATAATAATAATCTGCAAAAACAATAATCTCATAACAATAATCTGTAATAGCAATAATCTTATAACAATAATCTGCAATAACAATAATATTATAGCAATAATGAGCATTAACAAGCAATCATACAGATCAGCAAAATGTGAAAATTGTAACTGAATAAAGTTCAATAATGAGATTTCGATTTTTATTTGATAAAAATCAAAGCCATTATTAGAGTTCTAATTCCATTTGATTGCATAATTATCTAAATTTATAAAATTTCCTTATACCCGATTAGAAAACTAAAGGCAAAATTAGAATATTTGATATTTTTCTCTTTGTTGGATAAGAAATAGAAAACTGACTTAGTTTCAACATTTAATAATGTGATTTTACTAGAAAAACAAAATATGTTATATAAACAAATGTTTTATAATCAAAATAAATATGTCAATGTTTGAGGGAAAAAATCAGCTCTGATTTAGAAACGTCTTAGATTGTTCGATTGAAAAAAATGTGTTATTGAGTGATTAAACTTATTGTAAATATTTGCTATCGATATTCAATCCTTATAAAATTATTGATTAATATTCCATATGAAATATTAGTTTCATTTTGAGTCAATAGAAAATAAATTTTCTCGAATATAAGAATCATGCAAAAGCAGCAAAATAGTGGGAAAAATTGGTTACTTTAAGAACTTTGGCTGTAAACTGTTTCTTTCAATAATGCATGATTCGCTTATTTTGACATGACTGAAGAAAATTTCTTTAACAGCATTGTTGAAGAAAAATAAATCTGTACGTCGTTCCAAATTTTATTTTTGCAGAGATTAAATAAAAATTCTGACCCCTCAAGATAAATTTTAAACATAAATATCTAATACATTTTAGATTTTAATTTTCTTTCTTCAAATACTAGAATGATATTCAAATTATTATTAACATACAAATAAGAATTTTTGTTCGCTTGAGCTAAACGAAGAAGAAAATGTTATTTGTCACTTTATGATTAATAATGTGTTTTTTTTTCTTTCAGAGTCAGAGTTTTGAAACGGTATTGTATTCATTGAATTGATTTGAAACTAATGGAATTCCTTTGAATTGTATCTTAATAAAAGTTGATGAAAAGATATTTGAACATCTAGTCATATGGAAATATATTTTCCCCAATTAATAATAATATAATTAATATAAATATAATAGTAGGATTCGGATGAAATATTAAAATTATTTATTCACAGGGTTTGTTCAAATGTATTGGTAGGTAACGACACTGTGAGAATAAATGAGAACTTTATTCAAAGTATACAACATTTATTAATAAGTTGAAGTTCTGACCCAGTGTCCTTAAGTTCGCCGTCCGAGTTGAAGTCTTTCAAAGGTTTTTCAAGGGACCAAAAGCATTAAAATCGCAGAGCGTTATGTTCAAGCTGGAGAGAAGATTATCAGGCTGTGCCTACTTGAAATTGACTATGACCAGTTCGGTGTGTGGGAACCTGAAAACGTTTGGTCGCGCTTTTCATGAAGCATAATCCCACCATCCTTGAGCAGCTCCTGTCTTTTGTTCTTGATGGACTTATGTAGTCTTCAAAGTACATCATACCACACAACCAAGTTCATGCATCTTAATAATGTCTGAAAGAGAAGGCCTTCAATCCTTCTGTTCCAAAACCGAGACCTTACCACCTAGGCTATGATGCTCCTGCATTTTGTGGAATTCTCCATGTTTAGATCTCTATGGGCTATTTTAGAAAAAATATAGGTATATATGTGTATATGTAATATATCTGTATGCGTATCTGTAAAGAAGATCGGAATGTAATAAAGCTTCCAAGATCTCATCTGAAGAACATTCTGCAAACCGATATGATGACAAGTTGGAAAAAGGAATGGGAAGAAGTCGAAACAGGTCGTTCCATATATAACAATACCGAAAGTTTCTCTCTACGCTGCCAACCATAACAGAGTGAATGTCATTTTCTTCACTGGACACTGCCCGTTCCCGACATACCTTAACAGATTCCATCTAGCCAACTCTCCTTGCTGTAGCTGTGGAGAGATAGGATCTGCAATTCACTATGCCACAGAATGCCTACTAATTCTCTCCTGGCACATGAGAAAGCCAGAAAGAAGACTCGAAGAAGAATGATACAGGAGAGTTGTACGAAATACCCCTTCACGCGGCAAAATCCACTCCATAGTAAACCATACTCATAAATATCAAGACCTATAATAGTTAGGAAGAATTCCCCTTGTGAAAGTCAAGCAAATTTTTAACTTAAAAAACCCCTCAAAAGTTCAGATCTTATGATAGAAATCAAGACTCCAGGACCTAGATGGATGATACATATTTCTGAATCTATAGTGATTGTTTATTTGTCATATATATGTTCAAAATTTAATATGTCGATTTCCCTCCCTTTCCAGTTGGTAATCTAATTCTTCTCTAAGTTCAATTCATAATAAGCATTTGGTTCAGTAATCTTGTCCCATCTATCCAGTTATAACTTCAAAAAATGAACAAATTCGTGTAAGATTTGACGCCAATGGCCTTCATTCTCTCTAGAAATTTCTGAATGTTGTATCGTCACTTTTTTTTTCCTTTAACACATTTTTTTTCCTTTTTAACCCCTTTCTCCCAACTTGTGCTCAACCAACTGGTTAGATAACTTAGAATTATCGGCATCCGGGGCACAGTATGGCGTTGTGTTATGTTATCTGTGTATCTATCTCTCAGTCCATTTGAATGTATGCGACAAAGATAAATTTGAGATAAAATTCGTTCGGTCATATCTATGTGAAATTCATATATTTTTTACAAGATTTTGAGTAAAATCCTCTCAAGAAAAATCTGTCTGTTCAACTGTTCGAATATAGCAAAATAGTTTCAAAACGATGTGAGCTAATCACAAAAAAAAATGGTGCACAGATTTAAAATACCTATTGCAGGCACCTTTAAAATTTTGTGCTAATTTTAATAAGGGATTGAACCGTTGCCTATCTGCACTTTTCGAATCATATTAAACTTATAAATGTAAACTAAACATAACAGCAAATACAAATAACTAAAAAAATATATATAACGACAAAAATATTAAATTTAAAAGAATCTAAAACTCGAATTCGGTTTTCGGTTACTGTAGCAGTGTATCAAGAATTTATAGTCAAAACCTTGCTAAGGATCATGCAATTTATTCAATAAAAATGCTAAGCTCATGTCTTATTTCCTAATTATTGTAGGCCAGTGTCATATAATTTTTTCTGCCTCTTTCAAGATTCAAAAACTTTGGGGAGAGATCACTTTGGGGAGGAGATATCACTTTTATTAGAGTGTATGATAGAAATTTTTGAGGGGACTGCTCGTACTGGTTATGATAGTAATCATACTGCAGATATTTCCAAACATATGAAATATTAAATTCACACGATTTTCTACAGTTAGTGAAAGATAAGAAGAAAGAAATGTATTTAATATTAGTATACATTCAAAAAATAATAAGAAAATGAAGTTGTAATTTTATAAAATCTGTAAAACAGATAAAAAAGAGCCGAATAGTTAATTCTCTAACTACACTAAAGGGGCATTGGACTTGACGTAATAGTAGAATATGCTTACCGCTTTTAAAATAGCATGGTTTTAATGTCTATAACAAATTTATGATTAAATATATAGTTAAATAATTCATATTCCGCTGTTCATTAAAGGCTTGTAATAACTATAATGTTCATTTGATTGGAAACATATATTTCATAATTCGTAACAATATTAAGTTTATTTAATTGATGCAAATGGCTTTATTCAGCAAATTATATCTAAATTCTTAATATATGGTTTATTGATTTACATGTAAGAAATGCATTTTTAGTATTTTTACTATACTATTTAAATAAATCCAAATAAAATATGAAGAAACTTGTGAAGCCTTTTCATTTTTACTAAATAATTTAGCAGAAGCTAATTAATTAAGGTAATTTTTTTTGTTTTGAAAATAATTTTCATGATATATATATATATATATATATATATATATATATATATATAAAGAAGCTAAAGTATTAAGTATTAAGAAAATAAGTAATTTTTAAGACATTACTATTATAATTTCATTCTTTAAAAACTCTTTAAAATCTAAATAAACTTTTTTGAAAATATTTTTTGAAGCAAATAAATTAGCGTGACTAAAATTAACTAAACTATGCACAATTTTCCTGTATTTTCAATCCACAGAAACAATTATTTGCCTCCTGGGAAACTGAAACTAATTGAAAAAGTGTGATTACATATTTTTGAAGAAATACTCCAAAAATATACATAAATAAAAATTTATTTGCCGTCAAAATACTATCCAGTGTATGCGCTATGATTCCAAGATTTTGGAAATTCTACTACATGTAAAGAACATAGTAATTACGAGAGAAATTATGTTAAAAAATTGAAAGCATTATGAAAGAAACGGTAAATAAATGTATACTTCATTTTAAATTATTATCATGTGCATTATAAAAGGAAGCATTTTTCATTTCTAATAAAAATCATTCCCCCCCCCAACACACACACAAACATTTATTCTTTAAATGAAAATAAAGATAGTCTATTCCAAGATGCTAAGAAGATGTTGAGAATTTAAAAAAAAACATAGAAAAATATATTTATATACTATTATAGATAATAATTTAATAAAAAATAATATATTATATTATTTTTTAGTGTGGCATGACGCATATTTAAATCAAATATTCTTATAGCTGTTTCTTTTTTTCATCTGAAAACACTATTTAAATTTACACTTCAGAATTTTATATTTTTTAATTTTAAAAATATTGAAAATTCTCAAAATAAATATTTGAAGTTTTGAAAAGGATTTTTAGTAGTTTTATTTATAATTATCCATAAAACAAAAAAGAAATTCTAAAGAAATTCATCGCAAATGTTACATACAAAAGCTGACAAAGCTTTAAAAATTAAATGTGATTCTTATAATTCTTTTGGCATCAAATAAATTTTTTTTATTCAATGAACGGAATAATGTATTTCAACAATGCATGTGGAAGGAAAGTTTCCGATTCATTTTGTTTAATTAAACGCATAAATAATAAATATTTCTGAAGATATTAATTTGGAAAAAAAAGTATGCCTTGCTTTAAAAAAATAGTACTCTGAATGAATAGTGGAATACACTAGGGATTTCAAAAGAGATAAAGCCTTCAAGAAAGTTTTCAATCAAAAAAGAAAAAAAGACTACAGCATATGCATACAAGATAAAAAAGTAAAACTATGTAATGGGAAGTAAATAATTTTTTCAAGATTCTTTTATTTACTTTGTATTTATGTGTATTATAAATTGTAGCAGCAGCTGTCATAAATAAGTAAAGCAGTGTCTTTTTCATAAAACTGAACATTTCATTCTCTTTTCCAGTTTTACTTTTCAGTGTTAGAGTTTCAATTTTTGAGTTCTTCCTTTCCCTATTAGCAGAATTAAACGGTAATTTTTATTAATTAAATTGTAAATTATTATTGATAATCACGATGGCTGCACTCAGGGAAAATTTATGCTCAAAAAATTTAATGCAATGCTTCCTATGTGAAGTCAATATAATTTAATGAAGTCCTAATATAATTTAAATATATAATAATATAATTTATTTAATTTCTAATTTTTTAATCCTTTTCTCCCGTATTAACTTCATTCTAAAATTTTCTCTTATTTTCTGGTCTTTTTCCCACTTTTTATTTTATTAGATCTAGATGCTTTCTACAAACTGCGCTAACTATCACACAGGAATATAAATCATTAAGGCTTACAGCATTCTTCCTA
>JAOUZG010002484.1:0-11655 GCA_026289955.1 Argiope argentata | reverse complement strand
AATTTTGCTAGTGTGACAAAACAGTAATTTTGTTTTGTTTTATTTGAACAGTTTTTGACCACAGTAATGGTTGAGGGAAGGTTTCAAGCAGCTTAGAGAAAGGTAACTGGAATTGTTTCCTTCTCAGCTTCTGAAAAACTCCTCAATAGCTTCTCAAAAACTCAGTATCATTTTCTACTTAGATAACAACATCACTGAAGAGGAAAGGCAGAGATTATATTTTTAAAAAGGTTAGATCCGCGGTAAACACTGTGGACTAACATCGTATATAAATTCCCAAAGACAATTGTGATATTTATGGGAGAAAATATTGCGAAACTAAATTAAAAAAAGGGAAAAAATTCCTTACATTTTATTCGAAATGGGCTATATGTGATAAAATTTGTTATATTTATGTGTGTTAATTAATATAGTTAATAACTTACTAAATTTCAATTATTTTCTTTAATACTCTTTATCAGTTTGAAAGTCAGTTTAACAAACAGAAAGTGAAAGATTTTAAGTAAAAAATATATATGCCCGAATTTTTTAAAAATTGCTATTTAAAGATGCAAGAGAAATAAACCTTAAATATGCAAAAATCAGTATTTCAACCAATAAAAAGAAAATACGCCCCGTACTAAAATCTCTCCTTTGGCTTTATATATTTTTATGAAATATGCGGAGTTATTTAATGGGAAAAAACATGAAAAAAGAAAAGTTTATATAGTTCAAAATATCATTCGATAATTATTGAAAGAAAAATATCTTCTTTTGAATCATTCTTAATCAAAAGTTGCCGAATAAATTTTAATACTAAATTGCTGTTACGATGGAAAATCCTTTTCTTCTGAAGTAAGAATAATGTAGCAATCACACAACTTAAACCAAATTAAGCTTTCTAAAAGCTTTTAGGTAATGCAATTTTTCGATGTCTTTTTCCCCACTCCCTGACTTTCAAATTCAGATTTCCTTAAATGGATTTCAATTTAATAATGATGATGATGATGATGTCGTGTTCGCGTTACAGCGGAAAGGGGATGTGATAGCTTCTGAGTGTAAAGACCCCTAAGACGCCGAGGGCAGAAGTCTGATTTCTAGCTTATGTGATGATGGCACTCACACACTCGCTAGCACAACCCCTTTTTACGGGAACTCTCTTGCACACACCTCGCAGATCATGGGGAAGACGATCTACTCCTAGAACAGGACGCCGGCTATTTCAATTTACTCTCTATATGAATAGTTTTAGGCAAAACATTTTACTTACTAAAATAAATGGGGAAAAAAACTTCTTCTAAAAAATTTTGAACTTCTTTTTCGAGAGCTGGTATCAATAGCTTATATGTAATCAAATCCAAAATGTAAAATTTTAAGAAATTTTATTCAAAATTGCTAAAAAAGAAAATGATATTTTCAATTCAATTTAAATTATAATTAATTACAAAACTATATATATTTTTAATTATAAAGTAGCATTTTAAGTACAATAAATTGGTATAAAATTTGTAAAAGATAATTAATAAGGTATAGTTTTGGAATTAGATTCGAAAATGTTATGGGTACTTGATTTTAATTTAATTAATTTAGAGCACATGAGCCATATAATGGAAAGGAAGGAACAAAAAATGAATTACTTTGAAAATGCCTTTAAAAAAAGTACTGATTCCGCTTATAATAGTAAGGCCCTGCATACAGCTTCTTGAAAATAAATATTGATAAAACTCGAACTACGATAATTAAAGGTTTCATGAAATTTAAACACTATAACAACCACTTAAAGTGAATACCTCGAGACTTAAGAATTTTGATAGTAAAAGTCGATAGGCAATAATCAGCCAGCGACCTGGCACATAGATAGAGGGTTTTCCTAGTGATCTGGGCGTCCAGTGTTCGAGTCCCGGTTAGGGCATGGTTGTTCTGTGCCCCCATTATAAAATGGTACTGTGAAAGTGAATGTGATGAGTGTGTAGCTAAGTAGCGCTCTTGGCCCTGGGTGGTGCTACATCAAAAACAACAGACACTCATTTGGCTTGAAATTGGTGACGGCCGTATATATGCCAAGTGATGTTAGTAACGATAACAGCAACAACATTAATCAAATTAGTTTAAAGCAGCTAAAACTTATCACATTAAGGGAAAAAATAAAGCATTTACTTAGCTATCTATGATTTATTTCAAAATATTAAAAATTTACTAATTGTTGCTTATCGACATTCCTTTTTAATGGCTCAGTTGAATATTGATCGTACTTATATTTATTTTTAAACACTGAACAGTTTTGTTTGCTGGTTTTTAGAATAACGAGTGCTTTATTCATTTCACCTTCCGTTGGAGATTTTTTTTTCGACACGTTTGTGGTTCCCACAAACGTCTATTGTTCAGTTTTTATTCACATGCCTCACAGTTTCTCAAATATTTACAAAGAAAAAGGCATGGAATTTTCAATTTAATTTCAGCACATTAAAACATTTTAGGTAAACTTCCATGCTTGTTAAGATTTTATTGATTGTTAAGAATGAACTTTTGTATTTAACATTCGAATTAGATCCTATTTATCCATTTTAGCTTTCTAAATTCAAACGCACTCTACAATGGTTTTTGGCTACTTAACAGTTTTTAAATTCATACCTAACAGCGTGGATGTCAATTTAGATTAATTCAGATCTCTCTACTCCTAATTAAAAAAATGTGAAATTCATCCAATCTTAAAATTGATTCCCAGATATTTCCTTACAAGTGAATCATGAAATTCTTCGAAACTCAATTATTAAAGTTGAATAGAAATTAAGGTTTAGTCATTCCTCTATTTCAATAATAATAATAATATCATTAAATGATATAATAATCACTCAAAAAGAATATTTTTATATGCATTTGAATGCGTCTGGTAGGTATTTTTCATAATATAAAATGAATGATAGCATTAAACCGCATCACATTAAGCGGCATTTACTGTACATTAAAAAGAAAAATATTTCTTTTTATACGCAAACATTTATTTATTTTTTATTTTGTATTGTTTCATAATAAGAATTTTATTTAAATTTTGCATTAACTGCAAATAAGACATTTTTTTTCTTTGCACGATAAGTTAACAAATTACTTTCCAACATTCACTCCATGAAATTGGGAAAATATTTCTTCATCTGAGGTTCAATCAAGCTTTAAAACCTTGTTTAAAAAAAATGGAAATCCTTAAGTTTTATTTATGCATCTTGTAAATTTTTTCACCTAATCAAGAAAATTTAATTCTTGCTTAAGTGAATTCTTAATTAGACAATAACTGTTTTTGCCCAAAATGAAAATTAAATTCATTTCAAAATTCTTGCTAAAACTGTTCAAATCCTTAAACACTATCAAAATTACTGATGGATTTAAGACCGAATATCAAATGCAATGCCAAAATGTACAGAATTATTCCAGAAATGGGATTTAGAGATGAGAAAATTCAAGCGCAAACATTCGATGGAAGATCGCCTAAAGGGCAATACAATAATTTCAGAAATAAGCCTCCCGGTTTAGGGTTGTCAGATTGAAATTAAATATCTCCGCCCCTTGCGCTCTTTCTCATAGCATCCTGAGAGCTCTTTGCTTTTGATGATTCCAGGAAATTTCAACTGCATCTTGCAGCTTTAGGGTTACCATAAAATTTCGTAAGGTTAAGCCCGGACAAAGGAGAGGGAGGGAAAACTATTTCTAGGAAACAGACCCAGGCTGCATGATCGTCACGGACCGATTTTCCAGTCCCTTATTGTGTTTTTTTTTTATTTCCCCTCTCATTTTTTCCTACTTTTTTATGAACCCGCAAATAAGAGTTTATGAGTCTCGAAAACGAGAAAAGAGTTCTAGAAAGAATTTAGAATGGTTCCAAAGAAATAGTTTTTAAATTCAGTAATAATTTAAATTACTGAAAGTAAAAATAATTTAGTAAATTAATGTATTTAGTATACATTTAATTGATAGTCCAATTTTTAAATAAGATGCAGAGAAAGAGGTTTCGAAGAAATGTTTCTTTGAATATACACTTTTTTTTACACTTTTCATATATAAATACTAAATGCTTCTTTAATTATGCAACATTTTAAATAAACATAAAATGACTTTATATAGTAATAAATGACTTTATGTAGCTTTTTTTTTGAAAATTCTAATGTGTCTTGCAGTTTTTGTCGATTATAGAAAAATTTGCGAGCACTTTACTTAAACTCCATTATACCATCAAGAGACTCGGTGCCTTAAAATTTCAAAAAATCGATGAAAATGTCGATTTTATGATTTTCAGTGAATAATGATCCTTGAACCTTTGACTTGTTAATCTGAAAATTTTAAAGCAATCCGACAAGTATGAGATATGGAACTGTTTTGTCCAATGCGATATCAGCTGGCATGCCCATTTCCTGCGTTTACATCAGAGATATTTCATGTTCGAGTAGCCAAGCCAAGCCCCCCTTTATTTCCATTGAAATAAAAAGAGGCAAAGTTTGAAACAGTAACAGTAAATCCTTGTTTATTTATAGTTGTAAAGCTTTCGTTGAGATTTTTGATTGAATTTATCTTAGGTTATATTATCACTTTGAAAGCAAAACTGTCTTTTTCAAGACTACTGAATTTATTTATTGCTTACCTGTTTTTTATTGGAATCGAAAATGCCTCGCATCAAAAGGAAATCTTATTCCCTTGCCTTGAATAATAATACACCATATTAACTTGCTATATAAATTTTTTGTACATTTTTTTCGGTCATTTTCAAATATGTCGTTACTGCTTATGTTAATTATGTTTTGATTATTTCGTCTATCTGTCTCAAATTAACACAAAACTTATATAGAATTAAGTTTGATAATATATTATTTAATATATTACGTATTTATATAAATTATATCATAGCGAAAAATTTTTTACATATACTTTTTTTATCGCGTGCATTGTCTAGAAAATTTACCTACTTCAAAATGGCTGATTTCATTTGAATTTCAATTAAATGGCCTTGAATTGCTATAGTGTAGCATTGGTTATATGATAAACATAATTGCAGATCATTTTTTAAACATTTTTACTAAAAAATGTATTAAATTATAAAAAGTGATCATTTTATAATTTTTTCCTTAATTTTTTAAATAATTCCTATATATGGTAATGGTCATTAATAAATATGATAATAATGTATACTATAAAAATTAGTATCTTAACCCTTATAAATGCCATATTATTGTTCTGAAAAAAAATCTAACTTCATATGAGCTTTTTTTATTATAATTTTATTGTGTTGAAAACTTTAAAGCTGTTTTTCTCAGTTTGCCTTTTTTCAAAATTTTGTCTGCTACAAAATGGTAAAAGTCAATCACATTTTATTGTAATTGCATGAATTTTTTTTCTGCTCACTCTTAAATGTATGCTTAATAGAATCAGGGATGGATTTGTTAAAATTTTGATTAGATTTTTTTCTAAAAATGTTCAAAGTGAAAAAATCTGATATTTTCCAAAAAATTTCACAAAATTTTATAAAACATTTTTTTCTCAAAAACTAATATAGATATCAAAAAACGGATCCCTATTTTTGTTACATGCATTGTGGAGTCTCCCTCAAAAAAGTTTGAGGAAAATATCTTGAAAATTGCAGGAAAAGAAGCATTTTTAAAAAATGCCCAATTTTTTTTTTAAATTAAAATATTTAAATTTGTAACTTTTGAATTTGAAAAATATTTTAGAAATGTTGGTTTCTACACAATTAACATCTATCTAACACAAAAGTTAATAATTTTATTAAAAATTGTGGAAAAATTTTTTTGGTACCGAGTCCCCTTAACATGTAGATTATGTTATTATAATCAATAAACAGAGGTTCGTTAACTCTTCTGTATTCTAATATTGAAGATTTGTGAGCTTTTCGGTTATATATTAAATATTTTCCACCGAATTACGATATTTTTTGGATTATAAATCAAGTTAGACAAGAGAATTATTAGTATTTTCTTTTGAATGTTAATATCTTCAGGTAGAATGCTATTCCACTTTTATATAAACGGTTTATAAATTTTGAGTTATTGTAATTTACTTTATTGAGTAATAATTTATTGTTAGCAAATAAAATTATAGTTAGTTTAATTGTACTGTGTTACTGCTTATATTTATATAATTTTAAAATGACTTATTACTAGTATATAAATTTATAAAAAAAAATTTAATTAAATTTCAAACGGATTATTGTATGTGTAGTAGTTTGTGAAATTATGAATATTTTATTAGCATAAATTTGTTGTAGATTGTATTTAATTTATATTTATTTATCGCATTGATGTGTTTTGTATAGCTTACTTTGTATTGATTATTTGCATTCATATTGATTATTAATTATACTTCTGGTTTTTTTTATGGAATTATTTAAGAAATGACGGACAATTCCTCTATTACGTCTTTTGATCAGAATGGAAGTAGAATACTTCAAAAGCAAGAGTATACAAAATCTGATTTGAGATACCGGATCCGGTGCATACAGCAGTATGATTTAGTGGGCGCTTTGTGCTTCTAATGTTTGCTCCCTTACCAGTGGGGTTACGTGACTATGGATAATAGCATTTTTTCCTCTCCATTTGCTTTGCAGGTCGGAGTTCACTTTGATATATCACCTCTCCCCTACTTGTGGGACTACTTGGATATGAAGAATAGCATTTTTTTCTTCTTCTCAGTATGCTTTGAAGGTTGGAATTACTTTTGATATATCTGTGTATTTTAAACTCCGAGTCGTGATAATGCAGTAATGTTTGAGTGTTAATAAAATATGTTGCATATTTCTCGAGAACATAATTGAGTAGATAACTCAATTTATGTCCAAAAACACTTCTACGGTTGGTAATATTCTCTGTGTATGCCAAATAAAATGTTATTACATCCATAGTATATTTTTATATTAATATTTTTTTGATATGCTACTAAAATTTATCAACTCGAAGGGGAAAATGAGTGAATGCATTCTTATTGTTTTAGAATGCTATTTTTCTGACAGAAAAAAAAATCGCATACATCAATGCGCAATCAATTTACAATATGTACAACACTTCACAACAAATATTGAATGAAGATTCTTTTTCTCGGTAAATGCCCTAAAATAAATGTAATAAAATGTAATAATTGCAAAAAAATGTAATTTTAACTTGAATCAAACATACTCGAGACAGCTAACTTAATTTTTCTGTTCTGTGATATTTAGGAAATAATTTTTTAGTTAAAATGATCTTTTAATTTATTAATCAACGGTTATTGGTTATTTTTTCTTTACTATTGATTTGGAGGAAGGAAATAATTTAAAAGATGAAAATAATCGTTTCTTTATTGTTTCTAAAGAAAAGATAACGAATGAAAGAAATTTGGACTTCGCTGAAGAACAGACTGAAGTTCGTTAATATTATCACTTAATCTCCAAAGGCATGAAAAATATATCCAAATAATAAATCGTATTCAACAAATAAAAATTGAAATAATTGATTCTAAAATCTTGGTTTGTTTATTGCTTGCAATGTTTGTAAATAGTATGCTTTGAAATGATTTAAATGGATATATAATTTTCTTTCCTTTGATTTTTTTCTTTCGAGTTTCTATTTCTTCGAAAAGGTTGGGTTTTTTTATTGTTTCTATTGAAAATAATTACAAATATAAGAATTTTTGGATTTCTTCCTAAAAAACAAGACTGCAGAGCGTTAATGTTATTATTTATCCTCCAACGGCATGAAAAATAACCAAAAAGAATAAATCATGTTTGAAAGATAAAAATTGAAATAATTATTTCCAAAATTTTGGTTTCTTTGTGATATGCAGTGCTTATAAATAGTATGCAAATACTTAAATGTTTTAAATCCATATGCCGTTTCCTTTCCTTTTTTGAGTTTCTATTTTTTCAAAAACGATCTTTTTATTTATTGTTTCTACGGAAAGAATTACGAATAGAAGAAATTTGGATTTTTTTCTGAAAAACAAGTTATAGCTTTTTAATATAATTATTTAATCTCCCTAGACATGGAAAATAAATCAAAATAATAAATCATACTTGAAAGATATAAATTGAAATAATTATTTCCAAAATTTCGGTGATTGTAACATGCTGTACTTATAAATAGTATGCAAATACTTAAAAATGTTTTAAATGTATATGCCATTTTCTTTTCTTTTTAATTTTGTTTTTGAGCTCCTATTTCTTTTTACCTGTTTAGATTCTGTGAAAGTGCGAGATAGGGACTAATATTTCTTATTCAGGAAGAAAAAAACCCAGCTATATATTAAAAAACGGGTGAGTTTCTATTTTATTCATGATTATTAGTATTGATATCTAATTCATGAAACTAATTAAATGTACCCACATTCATATCAGAAATCACATAAATTTCAATATTAAAGTTAGATATTTATTAGTTTTAAATATTCCTGAGTGACATATTGAATTTTCTTGTTAGAAACACAATTTTTTCCAATTAAAGGGCGCTTATGCAAAATAAAAGCAATAACAACTTATCAGCAGCTCCCTCAATCCTTCAAACCAAATAATTTTAAAATTACGTAACAAATGTGATATTTAAGATGCCTCATTGTTCAAACAGTTCTGCTGTCTGAAGGATCATTCCTCTTTCTCCAGTAAATCCCTGAGTAAATTACAGTTTTGGTATCTAGAATGAGCAGGCACTTGGTTCCTATGGACTTCTCTTAAGGGACGAGGCTGCGTCTGTTGGGTATCTGCAGTTCCTCTTGCACCTCCCTCTGCTCCACGTGGTGCGGTATTGCCTTCGGTGGTATTTGCTTTCGGTTGTTGATCCGACATTTTCACCTGAAAAGTTAAATTAACATGAATCTGCTTTTCATCTAAATACTTCGTGCTAGCACTGAAATTGATTGCACTTTGTGATATGAATATTTTTTCGGAGAATTCTCAATAAAATTATTGATGTTTTTTTTTTAATTTTAATTTGTGGATGCAATTTTTAGGAATGTCTGTTTTTCAACTGCAAGAAAACCATCTCCAGATCATATAGATGCAAAAAAAAAGTGTATATCAATGTGAAATAAAATACTGGACGGAAAAGCATAATGATATTCTAGGCTAAATTAAATGCTAGAGGGGTCTTTAGGTGGGGAAATATTCAAGGTCACTTATTTCCACCTCCCTAATTCAATATTCTCTTGGTTTTAATCTAATATCATTATAAACAGATTTTAAGAAGCATATATTACAACAGCGCGAAATTATAAAAATTTTACTGTAAGTTGCTTTTAAGAGAATCAATTTTCAATGAATAAAATATTTTATTTTAACGTAACTTTCTGGAAAACTCTTTTTTAATTTTTTCTAAATTTTAAAATATAAATTAAAAATTTTTAGAATAATCTTTTGAAATTTAAACGATGATTGGTTTTAATTTGAATATGTTCGAATACATTGAACATAAATTTATATTTTATTCTGAGGAATGCCGTGAAAAATCTTCGGACTTTGGAGTCCATTGATGGGTCCTTAAGTAGTTGTAAACTTTACCTAATTCATAATTTGGTCCAGTTGATCTTGAAAAATAAAACGAAATTAAACTAAAAGTTATTTTATGGAAATTCTGAGTCAAATTTTTCAAACTAAAATATCTATAAAATTTAGGATGAAAATGTTCACAATTGTAAGATTTACTATCGTTTTGGCTACACCAATTGTAGTTGAAACTCATCACTCTAAAATCACCCTTTATCCTTCATTTGGCAATATTTTATTATACGTATGGTTATACTAAATAATCGAAAACGAATTAAACATATTTAGGCACAGTTTATTCAAATGTATGCAACAATTACCTGATCCCACTCCTTCAAAATGAGGAATTATATTCAATAAAAGTGTGTTAGCTGAGTTTGATTTTTGTCTTGCATGAAAGGTTCCACAATATGAAAAATATAATGTATCTAATTTATCATGTAATATGTTAGAACTTTCAATTATAAAACAACCGCACAGAATATTATGTGGATTGACTTGAACGTATCAAATTAGAAAGATGAGGCTCATATATTTGAATCATCCCCCCTGAAATGTAAGGATGCTTTTTTAAAAAAAATATTATTATTTTCAGAAACTGTGCTTCCCCAAAACTTAGCGATTAGTTTAAAGAAAAAATTATACACATATTTCAAATAAGTTAAACTAATATTTATCTTTCAGGTAGTGCCTCATTACTTAATTATTATCTAATAAATTTTAATTACTTAATTACTTACTATCTACTTACTTAATTATTACCTTAATTAAATCTACATAAAAAGCTGTTATCTAAATTAAAATCAGAATTTTTCACATTTTATTCAAATGTCAATGTGCAATATATGGCTAAATGTTATTAGCCGTGTGTTACGAATATAATAATAGCCGATTGGTTCAATGTTATATAATCGCATCAGTCTTTATTTTTCTGAAATGGGATCCATTTTTTTAAAATCCTATTCTTAAAAGGAGACGCGGAAGTAAATACATCCACTAGAATGCTTATCGAATGCGGTTTGATTGTTGAATGCTATGAATACAGGAGGGTAAAGGATTTGCATTTCTTCTGTTGGTGGCTACCGGAAACTGAACAAAAGAGGAGGGGACCTTGGAACGTTTCAGGGGAGGGTAGAAAATCATTCACCCAAAAACGAGCATTGGAAATAAGCGTATGGGAAAGAGAAAAAAAAATTTCGAGTTGCAAATAGGGTATCAAGATTCAAAATTTTTATGCGAATGCCAAGAAACTTTTGACTTTAATATTCAATTAAGTTACTTGTTGATAAACAGGCTATTAGTGTAATTTTATATAAATTATCTTAATTTATTATAAATTAAGATATTGTTTCATCAAAGTTTGCCGACATATGCGCAGAAATTCATACATATGTTGTGCATATATGTTCGTAAAGTACTTCTTTTGATTTGAATAATCATCTTAACAGGTAAGTATATCAATTACAATGATGCTTTGGTAAAAAAAACAAATAATATAAAAAAATTAAGTCAATTCCTACTTAGATCAACAAAGAAAAATTTATTTTGGATACTTTTTATTACATAATTACAATTAATATAAATAATTCATCAAAATGTTAATGATTTTCGCAAAAATTGAACTCGCATTTTTTATCTTCAAGTGAAAAATACTGAAAATCTCACATTTAACCATTTGAGCTACTGCCTGTCGATTTCAATTTTTATTACAAACTGCTAAAACTTTTTTAAAGTATTAGAAATTAATTCAATTTAATTTATGCATTAATATTTGAAAAAAAATGTATTAACATCAAGTGTTATCCACTATAAGTTAAAAAAAATGTATTTGAACTTGATGGATGAATAAAAAGTATTTTATTAACGATTGAAAATTTGGACAAGGTATATATAGGGTGAAGGTTAATATTAGGAATTGAAAAAATAGAACATTTTCCTGTATTAATATTTTAGCATTTTTTTTAAACTTCTGATATTTATTCTCTGGATTTTTTTTCTTTCGGGTGGCTTAGTCTTAATTGCGAAAGCTTGAAAAGTGAAAGCGAAAATTAAAGCTTCAAGTGTACTATTAAGATATGTCTGTCATAAAATATATAAAGGAACATTGCTATAATAGTAATATGAAAAAAAAATCATATCGATATATATTTCGAAAAACAAAACGTACAACT